>CAMZMU010000072.1:44904144-45011616 GCA_947311845.1 Poa pratensis | reverse complement strand
GAGGAGTACTTGTTTTTATCCAACTACTGTATCATATCGCTTTTTCATAACCCAAGTTTCATCAATAGTCATATTTATTTGCAAAGTCCAGATTCATATTTTCAAATACTATATCGCAAGCTTGTTCTTCATTACACGCCAGGACTAAACCTTCATTGTTAGGTTGATCATGCCTCATACTAAGCAATATATAACATCTGAGAGTACGTTTACCGATTGCTAAGGTGCATCATGGATGTACAATTTAATTGATCGTCAAAGTCGTCCACTGGAATCGAAGGATCAGGACAACCATAGTGTTGCCACCAATGCGCTCTTACTTGTGGGTTGTTTATAAGCTGAAGTTGTATTTCAGTGTTGTTAAGAATGATAGATCAAAAATGTCGCCTAGAGTGTGGTGAATAGGCGTTTTTTAAATCAATTACGGATTTGCTTGAAAGAATGCAGAAATAAACTATCGTTTAGATTTCAATCACAAATACTAAATATGGTAAGCTCAACTAAGTGCACCAACAATTTAAGCTAAACAAGATGAGCACAAGATTTCACAAGTGATAAACAAGTTATATATATAACTTTAAGCACGAAGGCTATCACAAAGAAGTAACACAGGTATAGAAATAACCGAGGCACGTGGAGCCGAAGATGTATCCCGATGTTCCATTCCACGAAGAAAGGTAGTCACGACGAGAAGGACACCCGTACGCAACGAAGGCTCACCTTTTTCTCCAATCCCCCACACGAAGCAAGGGTCTTTTCCTTACGGTTAGCTTTTCCTCCACTCCAGAGATGGAAAGCTCCACAACCACTTCACAATCCCCACGAAGGAGAAGACTCGGGCCCCTTCACAATCTTCCATGAAGAGGTCACCGCTGTGGCAACCACCAAACTGTTTAGGAGGTCACCCTCCAAGAGTATCAAGCATTCGGACTCTCACTCGAACTAATCAACCGGAGAGCTCAAAACTATGCAACAAATGCAAATCAAGTGCTAGGAGAGAATGAGGAGGTCAACATATGACTCAAAGATCTAAATCCCAAAGGGTTTCTTCACTAAGAAGGGGATTTGATTGGTGGAGATGTGGAACTAGATCCCTCTCTTTTCCCTTAAAAGATGTAAGAATCATAGGAGGGATGGAGAGGAAGCTATTCTTGTAGACAGTGTTGGGACTCCAAGTGCATAGGTTTGTAGGACAGCAGCAAATTTTCCTTAAGTGTGAGTAATCCAAGGTTTATCAAACTCAGGGAGGTGGAGGTCAAATGTATCCCTTTCAAGCAACCCTGCAATTAAGATACAAGAAGTCTCATGTGTCCCCAACACAACTAATACACTTGTCAGATGTATAGGTGCACTAGTTCGGTGAAGAGATGTTAAAAGGCAAGTAATATGGATGGTAATAAGTGATATTCGTAATCTGAAATAAAAATGCTAGCAAGCAAACATGTAACAAAACTGAAAGTCAATGGTGTTTCAATGCTTGAAAACAAGGCCTAGGGAGCATACTTTCATAGTGGTCACTCTCAACAACATTAATACAAATGAACACATGCATGATACTTTCTCTTGAACATGTAACTTAGGTGCTACTCGGAGACTATTCTTCTGCTGGATAAGAAACACGGTGACATTGCGTAGGGATACAAAATCACACCTTAAAGTCTGTCTTCCTAAATCTAGGACACCCCACGTTGTCACTTTGAGCATCAAAGATAGAACTAAACAAACACCACAGTTTCATAATGACATCCAACACCAAGAACAACTCATGATAAACTAGATTTAGGGTTGGCCTTGGCGCACGACCCCCGAGGCCTGTTTTGACGACACGCCATACGCAGTGCTAATAATCAACGGGTAGAAATAATTATATCCTGTGTAAAACCAAGGACCAATTAATCAAATAATACACAAAAAACAATCATACATCATTTTTGAAAATAAAACCACCGTGTCGATAGCTCGGCCTCTTCTTCGTCAAAGGCCACAGTCTCACGTGGAATGGTCACACGTTTCTCTACCTCCAGTTCAGCATACCGCGCCACCGTCATCTTCTTGCAGACCGTGATCTACTGTCTAACCATGGTGGAATGGCAACGGAGGCTTTCACTGGCACAGATGGGACTCTGTCATGTGGTCCGCAGCGGTGGTCTACTCGGGTCTCGCCGTCGAATCATTTATATTTCCAACCCTTAATCACAAAACAGTACCATAAAAGACCTCTTCCGAGAAGATGCACCGCTCTCGAGATTCGGAAAATCAAATAATTTCTGCACCTGATTCCCTCACGTTTCGAATTACCATGGCAACAATCAATTGTAAAACCTCTACGTGTCCACACCGCAAAATTTGGAAGCGTTCATACCGTCTCAACCTTTAAGCCATTCGCACTTATCTACAGCCGCTACATAATATACATAGTACATCCAACGACCACACAGTTGATCCGCCAGCAAGAACACACAGTTACATCCTCTCTGCATTCCATTCCCTCTCTCGCTTCCATCCAATGGCGCGAACCGAAAACTCCTGCATCTACCACTTCGAGGAGCAAGACATGTACTTCAAGGTGACATACACTCAGCATGCAGCAAGAGTGGAGAAGTGGATCCGTCGTGTCAAGGAGATGTTCCTCGACAACGCACTGGTGAAGTGTGTTGGCCTGGACTGCGAGTACACCGACGCTCCAAAGAATGTAAAACAGAAGTATCTCCTAGCCGAGAAGAAGCGACGCGTCACTGTCCTTCAACTCTCCGTGGCGTACGAAAATTTAGTCTCCAGATAAGCAGAGCCAAAATGGAGTACCGGATCTCCTCAGGGAATTTCTCAGGGACAAGGAAATCATCTTCAGCGGCGCGGCATCAACAAGGATGTGGCTATGCTGAAATGGTACGGGATTGGCATTGGCAGCACGCGGGACCTCCAGACAGTGATCCAGAACCCAACGAAAAAATTTCCTCCGACTCTCTATGATGTTGCCAATGTTTATATTGGGACGAACCTTTTGAAGAAGGATAAACAACGCAATAGATCTGATGTTACCGTACAATCAATCAGACAAAATGGCTGGGACGAAGTTCCACTGAGCGCCGAACAAATAAGGTATGCTGCTTTGGATGCTCGCCTAGGGTTTGAGATTGCTAGGAAGTATTGGAAATTGGCTGGGTATAATAGTCATCAAGATCGTCTCAATGTAGTTTGAGCGACTTAGTGATACGTCTCAAACGTATCTATAATTTTTGATGTTCCATGTTGATATTATGCCAATTGCTACATGTTTTATTTACACTTCATAGCATTTTTATGCATTTTCTGGGACTAACCTATTAACAAGATGCCACAGTGCAGTTCCTATTTTCTGTTGCTTTTCCGTTTCATAAAAGCTAGTCGGGAAATATTCTCGGAATGGACGAAAATCAACGGACATCAATATTTCACCGACACGTCCACGAAGTCAAAACGGGGAATGGAGAAGCGCCAGGAAGGCTCCACACCACCCTAGGGCGCGGCCCTCCTACCTGCGGCGCGAGGGGTGGTGTGGGCCCCTCGGTTGCCTCCCAATGCCGCCCTTTCACCTATATATTCCTTCGGTCCCGAAAACCCTAAAGACCCGAGCATTATTCCACGAAAAGTTCCGTCGCCGCCGCCGTCGTCAACCCTAGTTCGGGAGGGTTCTGAAGCTCTTCCCGGCACTCTGCCGGAGGGGAGAACATCACCGGAGGGTTCTACATCACCATGCCTGCCTCCAGAGTGATGCGTGAGTAGTTCATCCTTGGACTACGGGTCCATAGCAGTAGCTAGATGGTTGTCTCTCCACTTTGTGCTATCATGTTTAGATCTTGTGAGCTGCCTATCATGATCAAGATCATCTTATTGTAATACTACATGTTGTGTTTGCTGGGATCCGATGAATATTGATACTATGATCAAGTTGTTTATCAATCTATTTATATATGTTATTTATGATCTTGCATGCTCTCCATTACTCGTAGATGCTCTGGCCAAGTAGATGCTTGTAACTTCAAGAGGGAGTATTTATGCTAGATAGTGGGTTCATGTCTCCAGTAATCTGGGCTCGAATGACAGAAACAACTAAGGTTGTGGATGTGTTGTTGCCACTAGGGATAAAACAATGATGCTATGTCTACGTGTCATTTGCATTGTTTACATTACACACTTTGCTTAATGCAATTATCTGTTGCTTGCAACTTAATACCAACGGGGGACACGGATGTTAACCTGGCGGTGGATTATTAGTCATAGATGCAGCTGGATAGCGGTCTGTGTATTTTGATGTAATGCCCAAATAAATCTCATAGTAATCATCTTGTCATATACTGCATTGTCATGCCCTCATTATTATCAATTGCCCAGCTGTAATTTGTTTACCCAGCATGTTAATTATCTTTTATGGAGAGACACCACTAGTGAACTGTGGACCCCGGTCCATTCCTTTACACTGATAAAACACCAACTACAATCATCTGTTCTCTTTTACTTTCTGCAATTAATACTGTTTTCCACACCATACATTTAATCCTTTGTTTTTAGCAAGCCGGGGAGACTGACAATCTTCCTGTTTTGTTGGGGCAAAGTAGTTTGATTGTGTTGTGTGCAAGCTCCACGTCAGCCATCACAATCCATGTCATTGCGCCGTGCCATATTGTGTGCTGTTGACACCTTCTGAAGCTCTCTTGATTCCTACGGGTTCGATAACCTTGGTAGAATTACAAGGGAAAATTGCTGCTGCACTACATCATACCTTCCTCTTGGGGTCTCCCAACGAACGTGTGCTTTCACGTCATCACTTAATAACCATGAACATCTCATATCGGTGGAAGCTTGCCGCAAGATCACATGCACTTCAAATTTCTAGAGGTTTTTGTGTACTTTTCAAGGAGTTGATTTGTTCTGGATCCTCCCAGTTTTGTGTATGTGTTTATGTACTAATGGTCTTCCATATGAATGATAAGCATGCATCACTGAAAAGTGTCTCTTACCCAGCCGGCAAGTAAACCCATCTGCCAAAAACAATTATGTACCGCATTTCCCAACCAACAACGGCATCGACGACGCGAACGGTTACCCTTAGCGAACTTGTTCGTTCTTTCACAACGACGGGGAACACCTGCCGGCTTAAGAACGGGGACATCATGATGATCTTGTTTCCTTCCCGATCGTACACAGCGAGACTAACAAAGATTTAAGGATAGAGGCAGAGAGGACGAAATTTTTAGTTGACTTAAACAAAACATTCCGACTTATCCAAAGGCCGTGCCAAAGATGGGAAACAAAAAATTAACAGTAAAGTTATAGCACGCCTACGTGTGTCTCAAATCCATCGGAGTAAATAATTACTAAGGAAGGAACTTCCCTCCAAGGCTTCGGAAGGAAGGAACGCGCCTACCAAGTTTTCAAGGTAATACGTCTCGGATTGATCAGCCCACCACGGGATCTACACGGTAATTAATGCGACCAGAAACCGGTAGGATCGGCGGGACCACCCTTCCTCCCGTATTAATTGATGCGCCTTGCCTAACGCACTCGTCGTCCACTACCGTTCCTCCGTTTTCCTACCGCCTCCTCTCTCTACCGTAAAACACGGCGTGAGTAAACACGAGCCAAATAGCGCACGACCCCTACGTTTATGTTTCTGACGTATGGCATCACGTCAATGATTTTCCCACCTTAAGAACCTTGGGTCGTGTCACACCGATTTTAGCTTAATGTGTGTCTGATCCCGCCGGCTCCCTGGAGTCGGCATTGGATCTCTCGAGAAATTATTCGCCAACAGTGCGTCTCTATGAAAATTTCTTTGACCAGGTGCACATTAGACTACATATTCCCAATCGCCACTCTACCATACACGGACGTACCAGAGGTCCATCGTTCCATACCAAGATCATGCTATAGGTCTCACGACGACGGATCGCTTGTCAAAAACAGCATTAGATAATAACATATCTGATTCCTCTAAGTGTTGCCGGCTCCGCTGTCGTCGGCTCGCCGCGTTGTTTTTTCTTTCTTGCTTGCTCCTATTTAGACTTTCCATGTAAAGCTTAAAAAACATTCCACGCTATAAGGAACAAAGAACCACTATGTCATTAAGCCGGCCATCTCCTTATCTTCTCGAGCTTCTTTTCTAGCCGAATTCCTCTAGATATCAGTCTCTATGCAATTCCTTCTATGTTTTCAAAAGCTGCTTTCGCACTGCTACTTATGACTTCCTGGCCACCAAAATAGCTGAGAATCACTAAGTTATGGAACTGGCTTGAGAAGGAGCAGATAAACCTCACGGACAAAAACCAACCTTTAGCAAGTTTTTGACTATCGGACCATTGGAAACCAGGGTACCACGACCCGTGTGCCGTTGGCCCAGAAGATCACACGTGGAAGTCCAAGTCAAGTCAACAGTCAAAGAAGCACGACACATGTCCCAGAGCCTCGTGAAGACGCGGTCCCCTGAGGACCCCGGCCTCGAGAAGCCAAGGAAGCAGCCAGCCAAAGACCAGCCTCGTGAGGTTGCCCTCGCGAGGGATGCCTCGCCGCCAGGCCTCGGGAGGAAGAAGGCAAGTGCACAGCGCACCCGTGACTCCACGTCAGGGACCATGTGCGCCTGCGTCTCCTTCAGAGTGACGCGCGTGCCTGCGCCCCGCCATAGAGCGTGCCGGTCAAAGCTTTCCTCTTTGGTGATTAAAGGACACCGACCCTCCACGGCAAGCAAATCGATGCCCAAGACCTTCCACTTCGGTGCAAGACAGCATGACAGGCGCTACGTGCCACCGCATTCATCACCGACAGCGTCACCGACACATCCTTGCTTCTGCGCCATGGACGGTGGCTTTAGCTGTGCTAGGGCAGTACGCCGGTACCGTCTTTTGATGCTATGTGGCAACCCTTCCCGCCAATGTCTTTGGGGGAAGAGGACCGGAGCACTATAAAAGGGGTCGTGCCCCAACCTTAGCAAGGATCCCCATCTTCGATCCATCTACAAGCTCATGTACTGTAACCGCTACAAGCAGTGCAATCCAGACAAGCAGGAGTAGGGTTTTACACCATCACGGTGGCCTGAACCTGGGTAAACCGTTGTGTCACCTTGCCGCGTGTGTGTGTGTTCACCGAGGTCGCCGTGGGTCTTCGTTGAAAGCGTGTTTCGGTCCCCTGTGTTCGAACTCACTACCCCTGGGAGTTTTCCACGACATTTGGCGCCAGGTAGGGGACTGAGGCGCTTATTCGTTTTCCTTCATCGCCATGGTCGACACTCGTCGCAGTGCGGCTAGCCGGGTCGCCACAGAACCCACCGTCAACAACCCTCGCCAGCGAGCAGCTCTCGCCACATCTGTGGGTGGAGCCGAGCAGGGAGCTGAGGAAGCGGAGGCTTCCTCCCTCCCTCCATCTCAGCGAAGCCGTCAGTGCCGTCTGACGGTCGTACTGCATCGGCTTCCACCCGAGCTCCACCAACACGGGGGTTGCGCTCCTCATGGCGCAGGAACTACTCTGTTACCGTCCCACCGAGGCCGGGCATGATGCGTGGCTCCAGCGAGTCACAGAACTTGTCAACGCCGCGAGAATCGCACCAGCGCCATCACACTCCTTGGCGCCACCAGCACCACAGGGAAGGGTAGCGCAAGGCGCTCCTCCCCCTCCTCCACCTCCTCCACCTCCGGCGGGAGGAGGTTGCAGACTCCACGCGGGCGCTCGCGCTCCAAGTGGAGCTCCCTCTCACGACGCATCTTCCCCAAACCTCGGCGGTGTCTGCTGCCAAATCGTCACTAGGGCTCCAAAAGATGCCCGCATGAACCTCGAGCGCCAAGACCAGACGATCCACGACCTCGCAGCGGCTGACGAACCCAACCGGGCCGTCCTTGCAGGCGGCCACACTCCGTACAGCAGGGGCTGCCTAGCCCTCACATAAGAGCTGCGACGTGTGGTGTGGCCACCCAAGTTCCGGCTAGAACTTCCACCACGCTACGACGGCACTCTCAACCTGGTGGAGTTTCTGCAGCTCTACACCGTGGGAGTCCAAGCCACGAGCGGCAACGACCGGGTCATGGCCAACTGGTTCCCCATGGCCCTCAAGGACGCTGCCCGCTCATGGCTCATGAATCTCCCTGAGGCTCCATTGGGTCATGGGGAGCACTGTGCGAGCAGTTCGTCGCCAACTTCAAAGGAACGTACGAGTGTCCTCTCCCTCAAGGATCTCCGCGATGTGAAGCAGCGCGAGGGTGAGACGCTACACAAGTACAGCCAACACTTCAGCTAGGTCCGCAACAGGATCCCGTGCATCAACGACGACGCAGTAATTGGCGCCTTCCCCGCCGGCTTCACAGACAACAAGATGCTTGAGAAGCTCGGCATCTATGCCGACTCCCTCACCTCGGTGGTTCTGCTCTTTCACCTCACCGACAAGTGCGCCAAGGCAGAAGAAAGCCGCCTATTCGCCCACAACTGCCCGAGTTGGACGACACCGATGCGGCGAAGGCCAAGAACAAGAGCAAGGAACCTGCCTAGCGCAAGGCGTCGGCTGTCCTGGCAGCGAAACCTGAGCCAGAGCCCGAGCAGAAGCTCAAGCGTGGAGAAGAAGATGATAAGAAGGGAGGCAAGTATTGCGGCTTCCACAAACTGAACACCCACAACATCGAAGACTGTTTTGAACTCAAGAAGATCCGTGAACGCCGCCAGAACCACCGTAATGGTGGACACGGAGGCGGTCACAATGGTGGGCGCTGGCAGGATCACGGCAACAACTACAACCAGCAGGGTAAGTATCCTCAGCAGGGTCAGTATCCTCAGCAGGCCAACCGCCCACCCAACCAACAAGCCAACGCTGCTCAGCCGCAGCCGGAGGAGAACAACAACAACCTCCCTGACGAAAACGCTGGGGGCTACCAAGAGCCTCGCAGGTGGGCCGCGTGCATCCTTGGGGGAGCACAGGCTCCCATCTCCAACCGACACTTCAAGGAGCTTACTCGCGAGGTCAACGCCACCCTCCCCAAGGTCGGCGCCGGGAAACCCCTCAAGTGATCGCAATACAAAATCTCCTTCGACTCCAGTGACCACCCGAAGAACACCGCAGCGGTGGGCACCATCCCGCTGGTGTGCACCCCCACCATCAACAATGTCGCCGTCACTGAAACGCTCATCGACAGAGGAGCAGGCCTGAACGTACTCTGCGTTGACACTTTCGACCTGCTCCAGGTATCATACGAGTGCCTCATGCCAACAAGGACCTTCTCAGGGGTGACGGATGAGACCACAGTGCCCCTCGGGCAGGTGCGTCTGCCCATCACGTTCGACACTCAAGACAACTACCGCACCGAGCTAATTGACTTCGACGTGGCTCACTTCAACCTGTCGTACAACGCCATCTTGGGCGACCCCGCATTGGCCAAGTTCATGGCGGTCAGGCACCACGCCTACAACGTCGTCAAGATACCAGGCTGCAGCAGCACCATCACTATACACTGTGATGAGAAGGACTCGGTGCGCACCATCGTGGACATCTACAAGGTCACGGCTGCCACTTACCCTGTCGACGAGGACTGCCTCGATCAGGTCGCGCCCTCCAAAAAGAAGCAGTCCACCTCTCAGGAGAAGGCCGCAGCAAAAAGGACAGCGGCCTGGTGCCCTCCCGAGGCCTACCACCCAAGCCGCTTGCTATCAAAGCACCTCCCGCCAAGACCCGCCGGCTGAGGAGCCACCTGCCCAGGGGGCTTCCTTCAAAGCACTCCTGGCTAGAGCCGCTGGTCACGCCAGCACGGGGGAAGAAGCTCTCCGCCTCCAAGGCGCTCACTGTGGCCAAGAGGCTGGAACTTGCTGCTAACAGCTCGGGGGCTACCCCCGCTGGCAGCAGGACCCAGCCTCCTCAGTAGGAGGCTCTGTGCGGCACCCTCCGTCGAGCGATGGCACGCCCGCCCCAGCATTTTTTGCATCTCCTGGTCAAGACCTTCTCCATCGACATCTCCTCAGCACCAGTGCTAGGCCGAAGAAGACTCCAACACACTTCGAGTGTGACCCCGTGTTCATCACGGCTGCTATTTTTTCTTGAGGGTGCCACGCGGCCGCTACAATCTCAATGAGACTCCTCTCCACGAGGGTCTCCTCGCCTCGTGCTCATCACGACGGCCGTTTTGCAATGAACCTATTCATTCAGCAGTAAACAATGCGCTTCACGCCACACATATCTCTATGTGTCCTTACCTCGGTAAGCTGCTTATTTTTTGGTACGCCCCTTCGATTCTACCTGGGTGTCACACGAGCAGGGGCTGGGGCACGGTGTCTGTGCTCAGGTCCATCCTGCAGCTCCAAAAAACCCAAGTAAACCTAGTGTGGATTCGGGGGGACGCCCTCGTACACGCCACCTCCAAAGCTCCTTGGTGCCAATCTCCTCGTGCAACACCAGGAACGAATCAGCATGCACGTACCATCACAACCCTCGTTGCTCTGCCTTTGTCACATAACAGGACGCAGGAATCACCACGGAAAATGGGAGAAGGACAAAAGCCTCCTCAGGCACAGCTCGACGCTGACACACTAGCCTCCAGAGGCTCAGGAAGCGGAAAATTTCCCTCAGGGTCCTCACCCTACCAAAGCTAAGTCCCAGCACACCTCAGAAGTTTGCTCTTTTTCCTAAAAATACCGTGGGTTCAAGTGCTCGAGCTCCACGGGCTGTTTGAACGCCAAAAGGACTCTTAAGCAACTAGCCTCAAGAGCCCTTACCACCTCGCGAAGTGCAGCGCCTCTTGTCCTTGGCAAGCACACCTCGGTAGGACGGTCGTGCCGCGCGCTCGGGGGCTGGGTCTTAACGGCGTAGAACACCAAAAAGCAGTGGACAAAAAGACGCGAAACCTTATGGAAATTCAAGAGGAAAACAAACCAGTACGGGCAGCTTAGGTCTTAACAGTTACAATGCAGAAGTTCACATAAATGCATCCATCCAGGCATGACAAGAACTCTATGAAGCGGGGGCGCCGTGATCTCCAGCTTCCTCAGCGACATCCTCGTCGACCTCCTCCTCAGAACCTGACGAGTCTGGGTCTTCGCCTTGGCTCTCCGGAGCGGTGCCACGTGCAAACGCCACTTTGAAGGTCTTCACCAGGGCTTTTACCTCGAAGGTCCTTCGGCGCAGGCTTCAGCACCGGGCCAAGGTCCAAGTTCAGATGAAGATACCTGAGGTTGGAGAAGATGCGCGTGGTGGCTGAGTCCATTAGCTCTCAGCACTCCGCCTCAATAATGCTGTCCACCTCGGAGGCAGCCGTCTCCAGCTTGGCAACAAGATCGTCGAAGAAGAGGAGGAAAGCGGTTGCATCAACGCTAGCTAGGGACCTCGGGCTGTCTGCCCCAAGGCACTCGACAGCGCAGCATGCGCGGGAGGACAAGAGGCTCAACGCCTCGACATTCTCACGTCTAATCACGGGCGCCCCGGCGGCAGGCCCGTGGGGTCCAGCAGCCTTCCCAGGCATAAGCGACACATGTCCTGCAGTTCGACAAGTTCTGCTTCAGCTAGCATCTTCGCCTCGGCCGACGTCCGCAAAGCGGCTCTTACCTCATGGAGGAAGAAGGGATACTCAGTAGCCCTCCGGGGAGCGACCGTCTTTGTCCCCAGACGAAGCCTAGTCACTGGGTCCTCATCGGTGGCCGCGGGCATTTAGCGCCGTGCCAACACGAGAACCTCGCTTGTCGTCACGCGCGAGGGAGGAAGAGCGTCACCCTAGTCCTTCTCCTCCACTACGGCGGCAAACCCCCCGCATGCGGTACATGCTTTATGACCGCCTGGGCGGTTACCGAGGCGGCTCGGCCTTCGTGGGAGCGAAGGCCGCGAACCGTCACGCCACGCGTCCGCACTCCTGGGCCCGGCACCTGTTCTAGGGCCCGCGCCCCTTCGCATTCAACGGCCAAGATTCGCGCACGACGCGTGCCCGGGGGCTACTGTCGGACCAGTGGAAACTAGGGTACCACGGCCTGCGTGCCGTTGGCCTAGAAGATCACGCGTGGAAGTCCAAGTCAAGTCAATAGTCAAAGAAGGACGACACGTGTCCCAGAGCCTCGTGAAGACGCGGTCCCCTGAGGACCCTGGCCTCGAGAAGCCAAGGAAGTAGGGGTGTAAACGGATAGGATAATTTATGTACCGAATCCGTCGCCGAATCCGTTTAATAGAATCCATATCCGGTTCCGAAGAATTTGCCGGATAAGGATATCCGATTCCGAACTGAACAACCGGATACGGTATAGGATATGGTATGTAGAATAGCATCCGAACATGGATTATCCGAATATTAATTAAGATTATCCGATGGTTATAATCCGAATAATCCGATTTTCTACCGAATTGTCTAAACTAATAGAGCACAATCTGTAGTTAATGAGTTATGAACTTTATTTGTTGAACAACGACTCACTTGCATGGTCATTGTACATACTATGGAGTACAACTTTGTTAGATTATTACGTTATTGAGCTATTATTTTTAGCTAAATTGGCTGATAATGTACATTGCACATACCGATCCGACTAATTTTCTTTCCGCCCCGAATCTGTTCCGTTTCCGTTCCGAATTTGTGATTATATATCCGCCCCCGAATCCGCAACCGTTCATTATCCGATCCGATCCGAATCCGAGAGAAAAATATGGTAAAGGATATGGTAGAGGCAAAATCCGATCCGATCCGATCCGATCCGTTTACACCCCTACAAGGAAGCAGCCAGCCAAAGACCAGCCTCGCGAGGCTGCCCTCGTGAGGGAAGCCTCGCCGCCAGGCCTCAGGAGGAAGAAGATAAGTGCACAGCTGATGCATGTAAAATGCATACATGAACTTTGCACTTTAATTGCTTATATTCCAATCATATTTGCATCATATAAGGGTTATATCAATGTTTTATAATGATTTTTGAGAATATGCATTTATTTCCTATTTTTATGGAATTAACCCTGCACAGGCAGAAAACCCCGTTTTCTTATTTTAATGTTTCAGGGACCCAAACGTCAACGAAATCACCTGGAAATTTACGGGCGTCAATATTTGGAAGGAAGAAGACCTGTGGGTGAAGGAAGCGAGCAAACGGAGGCTCGAGGGCCAAACGAGGGGGGCCCACGTAGCCAGTACTGTAGCCGTGTGGGACCCACCCATTTGGGCCTCGTGGCTCCGTTGCCTTCGATCTTTTCTCCACCGACATCGTCTTGACCTAAAAACGCCTATAAAAAAGGTCCCCCGACATTCTCTGGAAGGAGCGCCGCACAAACACAGAAACACCAAAACGGAGATCAGGAGCTGCAGATTGGAGGGGGAAAACTCCGGCGGGGCGCTGCCGGCGTGGTCTCCATCTTCTCCATCGACTTCTCCACCATCTCCATGATGAAGAGGGAGTAGTCCACCTCTTGACTATGGGTTTGTAGAAGTAACTTATGTATCTCTCCTCTCTTGAGCTTCACTAATTAGCACGTATAAGCTGCTGAACATGATTACGGTCACAGTTGTAATACCTTTGTGGTGGATCTTTATGAGTTAATATATGTTTGAGATTGCAATGTTTGTTGCAGTTATGAGTATAGATGCATATTATGTACCCCGTTCTTGTCTACTTGTTTTGATCAAGCATGTTTATGAGAGCGTGTGTGGGGGAACGTGTGCATTAGTTGGAGTAACGGGGGTGGCTAGTGCAGTGAACGTGAGAGAAAGTTCTGCGATCCACTTTGATATCTTTACCTTACTTGTTACCTCACTAGGGATAAACTAAAATACCATGCTACCGGGGATGTGGACGTGACCATTGCCACTACTCCATGACTAGATCTAGCATGTTCTTATTTTCACTTCATGTCATGATACTTAATGCTATACTCTGAGTTATCTTAATAACTGAGGTGTTATGATTTAGTTCGCATCTTGGTGGAGTATAAGAGAGGTTAATAACCAAAAGATCTCTATGTTAGGACGTGATGCCCATATCTAAGTAACTTGTTATCAAACCCTGTGTTGCAATCTCATATGTTAACTGTGTGTGTTCCATTGTATACCACTTTCTAAAGAGAGAGTGCATTTGTGAAACCATGAACCCCAGTCCATTTTTAATCATAAGAAACACCTTTCCAACACCATATACCACTTTTCTATTTTCAGCCATTATTAAATTCGAAAATACAAAAATACTTTTCATCTTGCATACATCATTCAAAAACCCAAAAATATCATTTATCATTGCATCCACCATCATTGCATATTTATTTCTTGTTTGCATTGCATAACTATCCTGATATCATTCTTACACCTTGTGCTTGACAACCACATGTGAGGTTGAGGACCAAAACATCTAACCTTGTTTTGTAGGTAACCACAAGAAGGATAAGAAGATAAATCTACCACTTCAGATTCTCCGAGAGTTCGATATTAAACCCTCGAGTCACCCCTCGTGGGGAAAACTGTCTTCCACTTACTATACACTCTGCACTTGGAGTCTCAACCTAACCCCGTTTACTTTTGCAGGTATCAAAGCCTTGCTCTTCGGGACCATCAAGACATTTTCTGGCGCCGTTGCCGGGGAATCGTAGCTGAGAGATTTATCCAAGGGTGTGCATCATCGCATTCATCTCACAACAAAGTCAACGTCACCAACTTGTGCTAACACCTAAGCTTGGGGAGGTTGCACCTACATTGCTAGGTACAACCAAGAGGCTATGATACCACCTAAGCTTGGGGATATGTGGATACCTAAGGTACTAGTAACTATTGGAAAAGAGACACACCATGCCATACTTGATCTAGGATCTAGTGTCTCTGTTTTATCTAAAGAACTATATGAAGTGCTTGAATTGAAAAATCTTGAAAAATGCTCTATTGAACTAGCACTTGCTGATGACTCTATTAAACATGCTTTGGGAAAAGTAAGTGATGTTATGGTAGAGTTACATATGACTTTTGTGCCTGTGGATTTTCTAATCATGGACATGGGGAGTAAAACCTCTAGTCCTATTATTCTTGGAAGACCTTTTCTTCGTACCACAGGTGCTATCATTGATTCAAAGGAAGGGAATGTAAAGTTTCAGTTTCCACACAAGAAGTGCATGGAACACTTTCCAAGGAAGAGGGAACCACCAAAGTTCAAGCTCCCTCATGAGCTTCGTCCACAATAAAACAACAAGTAAGAAGCCTAGCTATATGGCTATAAAGAAAGCGCTTTGCGGGAGGCAACCCGGTTATTTTTATGTGTGATTTTCTTTGTGTCCTCTTGCTGTAACAAGAGACTTTGTTTTTAGTTTAGGTTCTGGAGTTTTCAATAAAGTGCCAAGTTTTACCCTTTTTGGTTTGAAAAAGTTGCTTATAGCGTTCGGAGATTTTATTCCTGCACGAGTCAGTGCACGGTATGATTTTTAATTCTTATTCTGTAACTCCGAATGAGCTCATATTTGAACTGTAGTTGCAACTTTTCTCTATGTATGAATTTTTTCGGAATTTTTCGAGAAAGTTTGGTAGGGTAGAAAAATACGTTTTGCTGCTGCTGTTTTTCTGGACAGATTCTGTCCCATTTTGTTTGATGCATGCTTTGAGCTTTTAAGTTGAATCTTTTTGATCCAATTGAGTTTATGAGTAGGCATACAACATTATACACTTTCTGGACATTCATATGAATTTTTGTTCAAGGATTATATGCAGCAAGGAACCTATTTGTTTATCACTATTAATGCACCCCACAGAAAAGAGATGGGAGAAACGGTGTTTTGAAGTTTTTTCACAGGGATTGGAGGAGATGCACCAAGAGCTATCCAAGGATGGTGAAGACCATAAGCTTGGGGATGTGAAGACAACCCCGCTGGACCTACACACTCTCGGTTTGCACACGTCCAACTTCTGTTTTTCGATCGAAACACTTTATCGCATAAACTTGGAGCGTCGTTTTTTGTTTTTGTTTGAGTCTTGAGAGACCACCACACTATCAATTATATATGAGAGAGCTACTGGAAATATGGGTTGAAATATGTTGGATGCTTTTATAAGATTGGGAAAAGGGATGTTTGACTTGATTTTTAATGATACATATAGTTGCATGATTCATGAGCTTGTTTATGAGTAATAGTTTGCAAATTCTTTTTGTAGAGCTATCACTTATTCATGTTTTGGTGCTGATTGTTATTTACTTGGTTTAACATGGATTAGTTAGTTCTATGGACACTCATGCATGCATCTAGATGGTCAACTTTCTCCCTTTTGCTAGCCCAAAAACTCCAACAAGCAAAAACTTGTTTCCAACACCTTCAACCAAAGTTATTCCAGTGAGTCCACCATATCTACCTATTGGCTTTATGCTATTCCGAGTATGTTTAACATGTTGTTTGTGTTATCTTACCTCTGAATGAAAATGTTTATGTTATTGATTGCAATGGAAAAAATTGGTTATATAGCTCTCACGAACTTGATGCACAATGTTCTTTTATTTGCATAATAAAACTTGACCCATTGTGATTAAGATTATGATGTTTGTGGCTTGATGAATGTTTTGGGTTGGAAGTTAGCCCATATGTGCTGTCACATGGCAAGCTTTCAACACGCTCTTCATCTCATTTAGTTGATATCATGTGCTTTTGTCTATGGATGCTTATCATGTTGAAATAAATGTGGAAATAGAGTGAGTTTAAATGAGTTTGTGTAAATGGTTAGAGAGACGCCTGGGCCGCTAATCTAAGCCATGCATCATTCATGGTGGAAATTTACTTACATACTATGGTGAACCTTCTGTGATACACCTTGCAATAAAAAACTATTCCAAATGGTAAATAAAAAGGGTGTTGAGATTGTTCATTTTGTTTGTTTGTCTTGTCATTTTGATATGGGCTTGTTCCATATCTTGGGACAAGAGGTACCCCAGTTGACGCTCTTGATGATACTATTATGCTTACAATGATATTTAATTGAACTTGCTTTGTTTCCCAAGTTGAGTAACACATGGTGTAAGTACTTGTATTCAAGGGGCATGAGACATTCAACCCATTCTTTATCAAGCACACTACTCATATTTGCTTTCACTTTAACCTTAATCATTCAAGATGCTATGATAGGGGCAATGAGAGCTTGACACCAATGAATACCTTATTGCAATCATTAACTTAAGTAGAAGAGTTTGGAAGTTGGATGAAACTTATGCATGCTTTACCTCTACTCACATATACATCTTTCCAAAGTGTACACCTATCATATTCAGATTTTCATCTACACTCTATGACCATTGTAGGATGTTCTACTTATCATTATGCATACATGTGTTCCATATTACTTGCTACCATGTTACACTTTGTGAACTATCAATGAACATCCTTGTCTTGAATACTTGATATCACTTCATAAACTATTTGCATATTGCTACTCCTTTGAAGAATGAATCATTTGACTATATGTAGCAATAGTAATCATCTTTGATATTCATTGTTAAGTATTAAATTGCAAAGTCCATGTTAGTTTTATCATCTTCATACTCGAGGACGAGCATGGATTAAGCTTGGGGATGTTGATGCATGTAAAATGCATACATGAACTTTGCACTTTAATTGCTTATATTCCAATCATATTTGCATCATATAAGGGTTATATCAATGTTTTATAATGATTTTGGGAATATTCATTTATTTCCTATTTTTATGGAATTAACCCTGCACAGGCAGAAAACCCGTTTTCTTATTTTAATGTTTCAGGGACCCAAACGTCAACGAAATCACCTGGAAATTTACGGGCGTCAATATTTGGAAGGAAGAAGACTGTGGGCGAAGGAAGCGAGCAAACGGAGGCCGAGGGCCAAACGAGGGGGGCCCACGCGGCCAGGTACTGTAGCCGCGTGGGACCCACCCATTTGGGCCTCGTGGCTCCGTTGCCTCGATCTTTCTCCACCGACATCGTCTTGACCTAAAAACGCCTATAAAAAAGGTCCCCCGACGTTCTCTGGAAGGAGCGCCGCACAAACACAGAAACACCGAAACGGAGATCAGGAGCTGCAGATTGGAGGGGGAAAACTCCGGCGGGGCGCTGCCGGCGTGGTCTCCATCTTCTCCATCGACTTCTCCACCGTCTCCATGATGAAGAGGGAGTAGTCCACCTCTGGACTATGGGTTTGTGGAAGTAACTTATGTATCTCTCCTCTCTTGAGCTTCACTAATTAGCACCGTATGAGCTGCTGAACATGATTACGGTCACCGTTGTAATACCTTTGTGGTGGATCTTTATGAGTTAATATATGTTTGAGATTGCAATGTTTGTTTCAGTTATGAGTATAGATGCATATTATGTACCCCGTTCTTGTCTACTTGTTTTGATCAAGCATGTTTATGAGAGCGTGTGTGGGGGAACGTGTGCATTAGTTGGAGTAACGGGGGGTGGC
Organism: Poa pratensis; assembly: GCA_947311845.1. Classification (NCBI taxonomy): domain Eukaryota; kingdom Viridiplantae; phylum Streptophyta; class Magnoliopsida; order Poales; family Poaceae; genus Poa; species Poa pratensis. The sequence goes on along the minus strand of CAMZMU010000072.1, from coordinate 44,993,262 downwards.
TAGTGCAGTGAACGTGAGAGAAAGTTCTGCGATCCACTTTGGTATCTTTACCTTACTTTGTTACCTCACTAGGGATAAACTAAAATACCATGCTACCGGGGATGTGGGCGTGACCATTGCCACTACTCCATGACTAGATCTAGCATGTTCTTATTTTCACTTCATGTCATGATACTTAATGCTATACTCTGAGTTATCTTAATTACTGAGGTGTTATGATTTAGTTCGCATCTTGGTGGAGTATAAGAGAGGTTAATAACCAAAAGATCTCTATGTTAGGACGTGATGCCCATATATCTAAGTAACTTGTTATCAAACCCTGTGTTGCAATCTCATATGTTAACTGTGTGTGTTCCATTGTCTACCACTTTATAAAGAGAGAGTGCATTTGTGAAACCATGAACCCCAGTCCATTTTTAATCATAAGAAACACCTTTCCAACACCATATACCACTTTTCTATTTTCAGCCATCATTAAATCCGAAAATACAAAAATACTTTTCATCTTGCATACATCATTCAAAAACCCAAAAATATCATTTATCATTGCATCCACCATCATTGCATATTTATAAAAGGGGCCATGCCCCAACCTTAGCAAGGATCCCCATCTTCGATCCATCTACAAGCTCATGTACTGTAACCGCTACAAGCAGTGCAATCCAGACAAGCAGGAGTAGGGTTTTACACCATCACGGTGGCCTGAACCTGGGTAAACCGCTGTGTCACCTTGCCGCGTGTGTGTGTGTTCACCGAGGTCGCCGAGGGTCTTCGTTGAAAGTGTGTTTTGGTCCCCTGTGTTCAAACTCACTACCCCGTGGGACTTTTCCACGACATTGACATTTGATGTCTGCCCTCTTCAGCTGACTCTTTAGACAAATATTTTTTGCTTCCAACTGCTCTAACATGTTGTGGTTTAGATCTTTGATCACCGTATTAGTTGCGGCTTCCATGAATCTAATAGCTGCTACCGTAGCACTATGTTCTGCCATGCGAACATCCATGGACCTTACTCCAGATATTTTCATGGGCACGCGTGGACCATCTGAAATAAGTTTTGTTGTATGGCAAATAACAGTCATACAGGTCTTGTAGTCTCCGTAAACTGTTTGGTGATAATGAGTCAACGGTAATCCAAGCTGACTTAACATTTCATCAAGTATCGTCTTTGTTGGGATTGTTAGATGCAGCTGAGCAACCTGAAGTATTGATAATGCAGTGAGAGATAGTAAACAGACATACATGATAGAATAATTATCTTACTCTATGTAATGCATTAACTACACCGGACCTACTCAGCAAGACATTAAATATAGTAGTAATCTTATAAGTCTGAAGCATGTAGCAGAATCAACATCAACAGTTAGATGTCCTTTCAGTAAGACAGGTAATGTGACAGGAAATAACAACGGAGTTTCAAGAACCATGATGCTACTAAGCTGTGTAATATTATTAAACATGTGCAAAACCTGTCTGTTAGTTGAAGAAGCAGACGTCACAGAGTCATTCTCGATATCACTGCCTACATCCATGGTGGATGTAATTCTTGTTAGTTTTCGCACTGCATTTAATATTACACGGTGTCACAACATTTTAATCATCGGCGACGAATGTTTGATTTTTTTTCATGTGTTGGAATATTTGTTTTTCATACTCAATGAATATACGGTATTCGTTTATCGTATTAATCTCGTACTTCGGGGTGAAATTTTCGTTGTCGGCTGTTGAGGATGCGAGGGGTCCATCGTGCGCTTTGTTTGATGAGCCGTGGGGAAGCTGCATAAGAGGTTCGGTGTAGAGTTGAATATACGAAAAAACAAAGAAAGAAAAAACAACACCAAAACGCAAAAGCCACAAACAACTAAATAACACGGATCCAGAACACGACCAGCAAGATAAATAAATTAAGAAGAACAAGCAGAGCTAAACACATCAAGAAACTACGAACCAGTAAGCCGAACAGCTCCAACGGGGAGCCGGCAGCACCCACCAACTAGCATAACTCAGATACGACAGAAACCCAAAGCCAAAAAGAAAACACTACGAAAACCACGAATGAAACCAAACATCAAGAATATATAATATAAACAAAGAAGAACAAACATATAATCACGGAAATAATACAGAAACAAATCCCGACAGAACCAACCTTAACCCGGAAGAACAACATACCAGTAAGCCGACTAGCTCCAACGGGGAGCCGGCAGCGCCCACCAACCAAAATAACTCAGAGATGACAGGAACCCCAAGCCAGAAAGGAAACAAAAACCACGCACGTCAGAGATATTCCAGAGTAGGAAACCTAACAAAAAGAATAAAAAATATAAATAAAGAAGGAAGAACAACCAGATAAACACGACAAGAAAACACACACAAATCTCGAAGGAACCGACCTTAACCTGGAAGAACAACACACCAGTAAACGACCAGCTCCCACGGGGAGCCGGCAGGGGCCACCCTGTTTGAAAGGTCAGTGGTATATTCTAAATGTTCCATCCGCAATCATCTAATTATTTCTAATTCCTTGTAGAACCGATGATGATTCCCCAGCTGAAATGTAATTCCAAACACCCTTTTTGTCTTGGATTTAAAAATACGGTGTGCTGATAACCCACAATTATAGGGGATCGCGTGTAGCCTTTTCGATAAGTAAGAGTGTCGAACCCAACGAGGAGCTAAATGTAGGATAAGTATTCTCTCAAGTTTTATCAACCACTGATACAACTCTACGCACACTAAACGTTTGCTTTATCTAGGAAATAAAACTAGACTACAATACGGGTATGAGAGATAGCTTTGCGAGATAATAAATACAAGAAAGTAAATGTTAGTGTTGTAGCAATAAATTACACCAAGTAACCATAAACTAACAGTACCATGAGTGTGGAAAGGTCGTGTTAATTGTGATGGCTTTGTCCAAGATTAATTAGTGAAGATACTTAGTTCATTGTCTTCGATGCAGTTTTCTATGTGGGAGAGGCTAAATATACATGCACTCCACTACTTGGGATTACAAGTACTATATGATTGGATTGTTAGTAGGCATCCGCAAACACTAACAATGCATTAAGGTTTCCCCAACCATAGCCTTAAGTTTATGGTCCTCTTACTCCATACGTGCAACTAACTGGTTCGAGTCCTTAGGTTTCTGTCACTCCGGCAGAACTACCCCCTTCCTTTGCACATACTACTAATCCCAAGGTGTTGATCCATGCACGCACAAATATAATGGATACCAAAGGACAGTACCATATCGACATACAACTCTAATGAACCTCATGCATTCAACAAAGTAATCAAAAGACAAATAAACTACACAAACATGACATAAATCATAGGATAATATTTTATAGCATCAAACACCATGTTTACATAGGACGGTACAGAGATTTGTGGGAGGATGAACCACTGTAAACAAGGAGGAATTGGCGGTGGAGATGGTGGTGAAGATGGCGGTGAAGACGGCGGAGAGGGCAGCGAGGAGCGCAGGGCGGCGCCGGCGGTGGCGCGGGGAACTCCTCCCGTGCCGCCGGCATCAATGGGGTGCGCCGCCCCTTAGCCCCCTTCCTCCATGGCTTCTTGGGAGCTCTCCCCCATGGAGATGGGATCCATGGGGGAGGCAAAAAAGTGGCTTTGGTGGCTGGAAATTCGTGGGTATGGGGCGCTCTCCACGACCTAGGGTTTCCCCCTTTATATGGACTCTCGGATTTCCGTCATCCCCTCTAGGGTTGCAGTGGGACGGCAATATCTGGAGCGTCCGGACTCCGATTGGGCCGAAGTTTAGGTCCAGATTTATTAGCGGAAAATTCCCTACAACTTTCGCGACTAGACTTTTTCCATTTGACGTCATCGTCGGGCCGAAACGGGTCTATCTTCGAAAATAGTTTTTAGATAGATTTCAGGAAAGTCCAAATTCGACTCCAACAAGGTTTCGTCTTGTATTCTTGATAATTCCTACACATCAAGGAGTAAAACAAGAACATTGTGCACTTTTGCAACTATTAATAGGTTAGTCTAAATAAATAATAAACTTAATATAAAAAACAAGTGCCAAAGACATAATATTAACATGAAACAATCAAAAATTATAGATACGTTTTGGACGTATCATGTGCCCGCTGACTCCACCAACCACAATAAACAACTAAATAATACAGAGCCATCACACATCCAGCAAGATATAAACAAATAAGGAAAAAAAACAGATTAACACGGTAAGAAAACACAAACTAATCCAGCAGAACCAACCTTAACCGGAAGAACAACAGACCACCAAGCCAACCAGGTCCAACGGGGATTAAATGTTGACATAACAGTGCTCAAGAAGCTTAAGATGGGAGGCTTGGTTATAGAATGTTTCCGAGGGGAGGGGACGTAAGAGAAGAGCCTTGCGTTCCTATCGATGATTCTCAACCCATGGGGGTGAAGCTGGAAGAGGTATGCGGGGCAGGAATTGGAGGAGTATGCGTGAGAGGACGTGGAGGAGGACGAGAAGTACGCGGGAGAGGACCTCGAGGATGAACGTTATTTGTCCGACGATGAGTTCAACTACACTGATAGTGAGCATGAGAATAAGCCAAGAAGTGATGAAGTACAGTGTGAGTATATTAAACGTGCCATAGAGATGTCAATTCAGTCTTTCCATCGCCAAACTCAAGCACGAGCTCTTTATGAAGAAAATCAAAAGATGATCAACGAATTATTGGGACAGGCTCAAGATAATGGCGTTGGAGTCGTCACCGCAGCCGAACTTAAGCATGAGTCGCCTCATGTTTCTTCTGTCAAGGGTAAACAAAAATTCGTCTTGTCGTCTGATGACGAGGACGATGACTATTTTTACTGTTGATCGCATTGTCTGTTTGTGACGACTGTCTGATCATGCCGAATCACTGGAGTCGGCGTAACAAACATTCACGTGCAAACAAACCCAACACAGACACATGGTACGTACCTCCATTCATTAAGCCGACACCTATACGAGTCGACAACATGGAGTCGGCAGCGAGGAGCCGACAACATGGAGTCGGCAGCTTGGAGTCGGCAGCGTGGAGTCGATAGCGTGGAGTCGACAACGTGGAGTGGAGTCGGCAGCGTGGAGCCGGCAGCGTGGAGTCGGCACCGTGGAGTACATTTAGGTACTAAATCGTTACGCGTAGGCTGACGTAAGCCACTGTACGAACCATGGTACGTGCAGCCGTCAAGGTGGAATCGGAAACGTGCAGTCGTCAAGGTGGAGTAAGAAACATGGAGTCGGGAACATGGAGTCGGCAACATCGAGTCGGCAACGTGGAGTCGGACACATGCAGTCGGCAACGTGGAGTCCGAGCCCTTCTGCTTCCTAGAGGTAGAACTGCGCACTCTCGTTTCAAGTTATGTTTTAGATAATTTATTACTCAAGGAAAACAGACAAGTAAGCCGGCGATCTGAAAACAGCCAAATGTAACAACGAAAGAAAAACATAAGCCGGGTCTTCTCGTCCAGCCGATGTGAGCGTATTTTTTTGTAATTTATTTCTTTTTAGAGGACGCCATGTTATCTTTCTTTGTTATAACCAATTGTTCTTGTATATTTTTTCTTTGTTTTGCATTTTGCGTTTGTTTATGTATTTTTCTTTCGTGTTTAATTGTGTTTTCCGACTGTTTCTCCACCCCACCGTGTCTCCGATAGGACTTTTTTTCTTGCAGGCTCGGTGTTTTGGATAGAGTATCCTTTCATTTTGCAGTCTTGCTGGCTCGGTGTCTCCGGTAGAATTTGTTTTGCATCGCCGGCACGGTGTGTATAGCTGCTGGCTTACCTCCGATTTTAACAGTTGATAATATTAAAAGACATTTTCGATTTCGTGTTGATGCCGTCCGGCTTCACAGATGGAATCGCAACGAACTTCGCTACCCGCGTGTTCGATCCGTGTTCCTTTGTTGTTCTTTAAAAGTCGCCGTCTATATCCAAGAGGATGCCACTCTCCATGGACATCGAAGATCAAAAACACCCGCAGGATCTACGGAGGGAACGACACATCTCATCTCGACAAGGACACTCCTTATCGTCGCAGTTTCTATTAGGTCGGTGAGTGGGCATTGTCGTTTCGCTTTGGTGTCCGGCTTAATGAAGGGAACAGTTGCTGATTGTAGTTCGTTGGAGATGTCGGTTTCCGGTTGTTGCCGACTCGAGGGAGCCGGCGAGATTAGAAAGTGGCCGCCATGCATATGGCACATAAAACAAACTCCATTACATTTCAAATAAACCTTCCCCAGAAAACAAATATGGATAATTATTTGTATGCGTTGATTATTAGCATTGCGTATGGCGTGATGTCAAAACATGGCTCGGGGGGTCGTGCGGCAAGGCGCATGGCAGAAGAGCCAAGAAAAAAAATCACGACCCTAAACCCTAATTATGACAAATGGTTTGTAACACCCCAAAAATTCGTCCCTAATTTTAGTGGTGTTTTCTCACACCTGGAAAACTTTTTCGGGTTTCAAAATGTTTTCTTCGAACCTGTTGGTCTTTGATTTGACCTTGGTCTTGCCCTCTTAGAAGATTGCCCAGGATTTTTTATCCGTGTTATTCCTTCCTAAAATTCTTGCCTACGTTTTCCGTTGGAGACATCCGTCCTTTCCTTTTTCTCTAAAAACTCTTCTATCAAGCCCAACAAGGAAATTCAATTTCTATAGCCAATAAAATTCTACCAAATTTACCAGAGGCTCTACCATACATATACATCCCTCTCATGGGAAAATATTTCATAGTCCCATGCAATACTCCCAAGTTTATTCATATTCTCTAATATGCCATTTTCAATCCAGAAATTATTTAGACACCTTCCACTCATCCAGAAATTATGCCATTTTGGGAAGGTGCATGATTCCACCTCCTGAACGTTTCACGCCATTGGCCCAACCTCATTTGAGCAATATTTGAGGTACTTCCTTTGTAAAGCTCTTTTCATGCCTATTTGCAATTTCCAAAGTAACCCCTAGCTACAAAATCATTTGGCATTGATACCTTGCCAAATTGACAACCTTCCTCATATAACCACATATTCAGTAGATCAGCTCAAAATAATTTGAGGAAGCACAATAGGCATACCCATGCCATTAGGGCATTTTTGGACATCCAATTTATTTGACCAACCTCCAGCTGTCCAATTGAGCTCAAACTCCACAGACAACCTATTTACGTCATTCCAAACCTACTGTGAATTTTGGGGATTTTTCTGAGATGCGGAAGACCCTGGTCATTTCATCGAGCACCTTCGGTGCCTTTGATTTTCTGAAAATCTTACTCTGCAAAGTTTGGAATCCTTGAGTGATTCTTGTTTTGTTGTGTTATTCTCGTCGTTATGAACCCAGTGGTAGAATCCCTTTTCCTTTTGGACCTGCGAGTCACCGGGAACGTGTCGATGCCACTCGTGGCGCACCCTAAACGCTACAGCACGCACGCCGGCGTACTGTGCACGGGTCTCCACTGTTTTCCCATGTTCCAACCGCACCCCAGCTGTAGCTGGATCAACCACTGCTCCCCTGGCTCAATCGGACTCGATCCTATCCCCTCCCCTTTAAAGCTTGGAGCGTTGTAGGTGCAACGGTGCACCGCCCGGCCATCAAGTCTCTCCCCTCCCCTGCCTATCTAAGGACCCCGAGCCCTTCCTCGCGGGCGCACCCAGCCTCCTCACTCCCTCCCCACTCACCTCACCCTCCTCTGTTCTCCAGTGCTCACAGAAGAGGAAGGGTGGCCGAAATCGTCAGCATCATCGGCGGCCGTCACTGCCGAGCCGCGCAAGCTCGCGTGCGTGCGAGCTGGGAGAAGAAGACCGCCCCAGCCCGTACCTTCCCGAGCGTGGTGCATCCCCGCGGTCGCTGGCCTTCCTTGGCCGGGCTCGCCGAGCCGCTCGTCGCCGCGGTCGGCCGCGTCCCGTGCCACCCGCCATGGCCGTACGGCCAAGCTCGCTCGCGAGCCAACCCCTAGCTTCTCCAGCGCCCCTAGCCCCTCCTTGGCGCAGACGTCCTCAGCCGCCCCATCTCCACCGTCGCCCGGCTGCCCTTGGGCCCAGCGGCTGGCGCCGGCTACATCCTCCGTGCGGTCGTCGAGCACGTCGGGCTCGCTGTGCGGTGCGGGGAGGCCGTCCCCGTCGCCGTCTCCCTTGGCCGCGGCACGCCGCCCCGTCCCCGCCGTTTCCCGGCGCGCCGGCCCTCCCAGCCGCCGGAGCCAGCGGCCGCCTGAGCTCTCCCGTGCCGCAGTCGGGGAAAGAAGAGGAAGGAAGGGGGAGAAAGGAAGAAAAAAGGAAAAAAGAAAAAGAAAAAGGGAAAAGGGAGAAGAGAGAGAGGCCGACAGGTGGGTCCCGGCCCCACCTGTCAGGATAAGTGGAGGCGCCTTCCCGTGAATGCACTTTCCTGAGCAGAAGACGTCTTTTCGCTGGAGTGCGCAACCAGCCCGGCCTAGTTCGGGATTCAGCCCGTTCTGTTTTTTTCCCGAGTGAGCAGCAAATAGCTATCCGTCGCCTACCAATATCTTTTGATCCGTAGCTCCGTTTGAGGTGAATCAAATTTGTAAATTCGTATTTTGAGAAGCTCTGTCCAGTAGTATAAGTTTTACATTTTTGTAAAATACTTAGATGCTCAGTACCCTTGTATGCCTGCATAGGGTATTCCGCGGTACCGGCAACCCGAGACCCTGACCTGTGACGCGTCTGTGATCCCTGAGCCAAAATGGTGTCGATCTTCGGAGGCAAGCTAACCCCTTGCTATGAGCAGTCCCACAATATTGTTTGTTATTTCTTATTGTCATGCTGAGTGTTTATATTTGTCTGCGTTCGGTATATATTATGTCAGTCTTTTATTGTTGTGTTCAATATGTTACTTGGAATATTGCTCCTGCCATGTTTCATTCATCATCCATGTGTGCATTAGAATGACGTGTGAACTATTTGTGCGCCCCGCACTTGTGTGGCTTTGTCGAACCCTCTAACTAAACAACTGTAAAACATGCATTCCTATGAGTGTTTGCTTCTTCTCCTTCGCCGAGGTGAGGAGCGGACGAATGTCGTCTTATGATCCTCGGAGTTGGGGCATTTGCCAAAAGAGTTATTTGCTTCTTCTCCCTCCGTCAAACGTGGTTGGCGTAAGCCACCTGGACTGCGATGCTTGGGACATTGTCTTTCCATTTGGTTCTTTTTGCCAAGATTGCTGACATCACGTCGGGTTAATCCTTGAGTGGAATGGATGCTTTCTTTCTTATGAGTGCTTTTCGGTTCATTTTGGAGACTACATGTCCTACCAACTTTGGTAGTTGATCTGTGATGGCGCTGGTCGGAGGTATCTCTGCCACAGTCACCCGGTCGACACCAATAAACTATGCTAACTTTTGTAGTTGATCTGCGAAGGCGCTGGTCGGCGGGTTCGCCGCCGTAGTCTTCCAGTTGACGTTTCTTTTCCTTGTCGAACGAGAAGGCGCTGGTCAGTGGGTTCGCCGCCGTAGTCTTCCGGTTGACGTTTCTTTTCCTGTCGAACGAGAAGGCGTGGTCAGCGGGTTCGCCGCCGTAGTCTTCCGGTTGACGTTTCTTTTTCCTTGTCAAACGAGAAGGCGCTGGTCGGCGGGATCGCCGCCGTAGTCATCCGGTTGATGCCATTTTATTTTGCTAAGTTTGGACATGGATACTACTATTCTTGAAATATTATGTTGCTAATGTCTTGATGTTTGATGATTTATATTATTATGATATTGTGATTGTTGTGTTGGACTAATCCTCTGTTGTTTAGACTTGTTATGGTGAAACTTGATTAAATGAAACACCCCTCCAAACTTCGATAGGGTCAGTCCATAGTGCCACTAATCTGAACATCGAAAGCACTACCACTGTCGCTCATATGGGCGGGCCTTGACCTACGTATCCTATTGAGCCTCCTTTGATGCTACCATTTTGGCAAGTCTAGTCGGTTACCTTTGTGGTCGGGGCTAGTCTTGCGAAGGTTCCGGAGCTAGGCGTTGCTCATGGGTTGGGGACGTGCCGGATTCACTTCGTCATAAGACATAGAGTTATGTCGGTAGCTATATAGGGAGTGTCTTTGTAGCGTGAACGGTCATGTACGTGTATCAGGTCGTCTTAAGGAAGAGTCCCTAAAGTAACGGCTATATGGTGCACCTAGATGTGTGGAAACTGCAACCTCTCGAGAGTGTCAAATCTGGATGTCTAGCCTCGTTCCAAGGTTATGGAACAACAGTTCAGTGTCGGTCACACTATTGTCTTTGTCGAGTCAGGAGGTTAAACATAAGTTCTGTTTGAAAGAAAGATGAACAACCTGATTTCACTAAATGAACAATAAGATGATGCAGGGAATGTTACTCGAGCTGTGGATGGTTACCGTGTTTCGGGGTGACGGGTGGTTGTTGGGAGCCTAGAGTTAGGCCTGAGCCAACATCACTCGTGCATGCCCAAGTGAAAAGATGAGGCCAGTGGGCCTAGCGGTTGACAGATGTAGCAAGGCCGTTGGGCCTAGTTGTGAAGACAGGTATTGATATGTTACTTGGTACCAACTGGTACACCCGGTTACCCGTCACAGGTAAGCCCTTTGGTTGATTGCTGGTACATGATCCAACCCCACCTGGCTTGGACTCTGTACTGGTGATACCCCCGTTGTCTGCTTACGACATGTTGGTTGTCAATGCCATGTTACTTTTATGTCATGTATCTAGAGTACACTTGACATATTGTAGGAGTTTATTTTCAATGTATATCTTGTTGCATGATTGTTGGATTGTTTGTAGTGAGTGACGATTCTTGCTGAGTGCATACAAATGTACTCACGGGCCTTGTGTTTGTGGCCAGATATTGGCGAGGATTCATCTTCTACCTTAGCCAGAACTGGAGCAAGAGCGTGCTAGGATCAGTAGCCCAGCCAGATACCTGTGGAGTGGAGCCGCTCCAAGCCGTTGCCTCATTTATGTCTTCCGCTGCCAGTTAAACTCTGAGCTGGGCCATGCTTGGCTTGATTTTCGGTCATGCCACGATGGCCTTGTAAACCCTTTTGTAGCACTTTGTGCCTGATTGTGTAATGATTTCCGCTATGTTGCATTGTCGTAACGTGCGGCCAGATATCTTGGGCTGGCGCACGTGACGATCGCCTCTCTGGAAATATGTGCCAGAGCGGGGTGCCACATGGTTGGTTATGGGATGTTCGGATAACGCATCGCTTCTCTCCCGTGAGACCGAACCCGCTTAGTTATAGCCACGCAAGGACTATGGAGATGGATCTTTCACGGGTAATAAAGAAAATTAAACGCGGGGTAAAGTGTTTGATTAAATTAATCTGTGAATGTCATAAGACAGGGAAAACAATCCTCACAGTAGGCGCAAGGAAATGATGTTACTTCATTAAGTCGGCACCGATTAAGTCGGCACGACAGGTTGTAGTGAAGAAGTCATAGTATGGGAATGCGCTATTAAGGCGACCACCGTACCTACGCGGGACATGAATATGTTTACGCATGACATTGTTTAGAGTTGTTCTATTTTGAGGATGTCAGTTCCTTAAGCCAAAAGCATGACCAATTAAGTCGGCACAGATGATTGTAGCGAAGAAGATGATGTAAGCTCGCTATAAGCCGATACCAACTAAAGATACTCATCACGATAATTATGCTAGTCCATCCATTACTCCAAAATGACCTAGAAAGCCACAGGAACACGGGTCGACGTAGACCAACACAGTTTTCTTTTCCACTAAGTTGTCATAGGAACATGCAGTAAGACGCAGAGGCCAGTCCAGTCGACTCCAGGCAGTCGGCTAGATTGACGTGCAGTAAGACGGAGAGGCCAGTCCTGCCGACTCCAGTGAGTCGGCTGGATTGACTTGCTGTAAGATGGAGAGGCCAGTCCTGCCTATCCGTACAATACGCTAAGGTAACGATCACACGGAAAATAAAACACGATAGCAAACAGAGCGTAATTGAACATAACGACATAGAAACAGTTACCTCACACGGGAAAAGACTCGCAGCAAGACGGACGTGATCTGAAACGAAGTAGAAAGAAATCCCAAAACTTGTACCAGAAAGAAAGGTGAGATCACGCCGGATCCTAAAGTCGGCATGAACAACTATCACAAACACGGTCGAAGCCATGAGCAAAAAACAAAACAGAAAACAAAATGAATGACAAGTCAAGAAACAGCCTGATTAAAAGGCATTAGAAAACACGGAGTAGCATTTAAATATAAACATAGGGGTTCCCGAATGTGGACCACAAGAACAAACGGGGCACGTTATACAACCGACAGCTCGAGGTATTCTGTACACGAAGCTAGTTTCAGCAAGTCGTAGGTACCCAAGGCAATCTAAGGTGGATCATATGGAAAGCATGATGCACAAAAAAGGGAAAAATACAGGATAAGAACAAACTCATAAGAACGTCACGAACCCACAAAGAAAATAATCTAAACAAGGGAAGTACCATATCTAGCAAGAGATAAAGAAAGTCCAACAAAGCAAGCCGGCAAGCACCGAGCCGGCACGACGATAACCCGGAGCAAAAAATAAACAGCAAACATCGCTGCTTAAACGATCCCCAATAAGCGACAACCTGCAAGAGAAAAAACAAAAAAATAACCATTAAAAATCATGAAAAATACGAAAGAAACCAAACAGGAAGTGCAAGAGACATGCTACGATATGTAAGAACAAAACGAAATAAATTAAGAGAACGCGCGGAAAATAATCCTGTAACAAACAAAAAACACAACTAATAGGTTAGGCCACACATAACCAGTTCCCTAGAAAAGGCCAACGAAAAGACACGATCGAAGCAAGATCCTGGCAAACCGATGGTGCTAACGCAAACGTAAAAAATCAAACACCGTAAAACAAAGGAAAGGCCATCACACGAAAGCCCAATAGGGAGCCGGCAGCACCCACCGTGCAGGATAACTCACGACATAAAAGACAGAAACCCAAAGCCAAACTGAAAACAAAAACATCCACGTCAATCAAACCATTAGATTAGCCACATAAACAGCACCGTTCCTCACGTTTGAACAACATCCGTAGCCGGCGAAGAGGCACCAAGACCCGGCAGGTTGTACACCGCAATCCACAGCAATAAACCGCCAACCTACGAAAAAACAGAGTAACAAACATGAAAGAGATGTAAGAAACCCAGAAAACAAAGAAGAACAAACCGAAAATGCAACAAACACGAAACAAAATGAATCCAGCGCATGGTCAGCAACATATAAACAAATAATGGATACTAGAGAGTAAACACGCTAACAAAAAAAGACAAACAACAGATCAGGTCACATAGGATAAGCTGATTGGAAAAGCCTGGAGGGCACAAACACGAACAAAACAACATCCTGGCAAACCGATAGTGTAAACGCAAACATAAATAAAAGAAGTACCATCACAGGAAAGTCCAACGGGAAGCCGGCACAAAACACCAACCCGATAACTCAGCACAGAAATGACGGAATAATCCCGAGTAAACAACAACCTGCAAGGAAAAAGGCAAAAGAGGTGACAAAACAAATATAAAGAGCACAAGAAACCAAACAGCAAGAACATAAAACGAAAATAGCAATTGGCCGATCAGAAAATAAAACATAAAACGTGTGGAAACATCGAACAAACATACATGGAAATATAAAAAACACGAACCGGGCAACGAAAGATTAAACCCTATAATTAAATTAGCCACACAAACAGACGTCCATACTTGAACAACAACCAGCGCCGCCGAAAAGTAAGCAAGATCCCACACATCCGGCACCACAACCCGAAGTACAAAACCGACAAGCTGCAAAAAAAACTGAGCAACAACACGAAAGATAGATGAGAACCCAGAAAAGAAAGATGAACAATCCGCATAGGCAACAAACAACCAATGAACACGGATCCAGCACATGGTCAAGAACATTAAACATAGAACGACCAAAAACTGAGAGTAAAACATGGCAAGAAAAGTAGAAAACCCAGCCTGATCTCAACGGGAACAAACTTGACTGGAAGAACAGCAAACAAATTCCATGGAGACACGGCGGATCTCGAGAAAAGCACGACGGAGCAAGAACAGCGGGGAAGAAGAAAAGGGGAAATGACAGCTGCAGTATCCATCCAATCTAGAACGCAACTTATATACCCCCTCCCCCAGCACAGTGTACGCGGTAACCCCATTAATTCGGTTCCGACCTTACGCGCCAATGGCGAGACGCCAACTAGGACACAACGAAAGGGGCCCAAAAGTCTTCTGGCGGCCCGCACAGTGCAACGTACCCGTCAACGAATGGAGGGACGCCAGCTCGGACGATAAATCGGGCTTGAATTCTCCATGACATCACGAAAAGTGCAACGTACCCCACAATGACGTGAAATACCAAACGTACCCCAACATACTTTAGAAAATATGCAGCGGCTACACACGCATGGGAGAGATCGGCGCCGCAAACGTGCACGACAACCGACATGTGGACCACGGAGGGGACGGCCCCATCATCAGTGAGAGAAAGTGGGAAGGAACCACGTAGGAAGATTGGTATCCCAGAGGGGCACGCAGTGCATCCGCTAAAAACCTAGAACGGTAAATGAACAAAATCCGCCAATGGGAGGAACGCAGTGGGAATCTGACAACCCCGACACACCGATTAAACGTGCAGCATGAGGCCGACGGGTGGGCCCTCGGGCTCCAGGGTGCATCGGTAGAAGGCGTGAGCGAGAGTGGGTGCACGAAGGTTGGTACGGTTAGGGACTTTGCAAATCCCTGTTCATGCCGACTCCAGGAACCGGTGGGGATCGGACGGTGCGGAGGTGTGGAGCGGGATAGATCGGACGGCCAGAAAGGTCAAATCATTGTGGTGTGCTCAATGGGTCTCACCGTTTATATATTTAGATATCCCTCTAATTAATCTATTATCCATAGAGTCACACACGCCACCCACACTGTCACCATGGCTTTGTGTTGTCAACAGTGACTACGGAAATTATACTAGATAAAATCAACTAATCAACATATCCATTACATAATGAAGGGGAAACACCATATGAATTCAACTGTACTAACAATGCTCATGATCACGTAAAGATCACACCATGGGAGAGAGAGATAACCACATAGCTACATGCACGAGCCCTCATCCACGGTGAAGAACAACTCCTTCCTCATATTGGGAAACAGCAACGGCGATGAAGATGGTTCCGGGGCAATTCCGCGTCCTGGCAGGGTGCCAGAACAGGAACTTCTGTCCTTCGAACTTGGGTTTTGGATGACGGCGGAGTTTGGAATCGTATTTGTAAAAATCCTCCAGGGGTTGGGATTTTCTCGTCGTGGAAAATATATAGTCTGAAGGGCGGCGTAAGGCAGTGCTCGAGGTGGCCAGACAACCCCTGGGCGCCCCTCCTAGGCCGCGCCCAGGTAGCGTCGGGAGGCTGTGGACCTCCCCCAGGCGTGTCCTTCTGGCTACCGGAGTTTTCTGGTGAAGTAGAATTTCTATATTTTTTGCAGATTTTCCGAGCAGTTTCATTTTTGGACCTTTTCTGCAATGCACAGACAAAATAAACAGAAACTGGCACTGGGCACTACGTTAATAGGTTAGTCCTATAAATGCTCTAAAATGATATAAAGCTATACTATAAACATGTAGCATTGATATAAAACAAGCATTGAACAATCAAAAATTATAGATACGCTTGAGACGTATCAGACCTCGACTTAGATCCATATGTTGAATTATTCTCTTGAAATCAAACACTCAAGATTTTGATCCTTCATGGCTTAACCCATAAGGTAGAGCATGTCTTCCATTGAGTTCCATAAACTAACTCTGTCATCAATTCTTCTCATTGATCATATCATATTCATCTCATCATATCAACGATCTTTGATGCCAATATTCAACCTATATCTTTATCTTCATGGCATCCAACCTTGAATCCAACACATGAACTTCATCTCTTCGTATCAATGATGTTGATGCCACTATTCAACATATATCCTTATCTTTATGGCATCAACCTTGAATCCAACACATGGACTTCATATCATTACCTATGGAAAGCCCTTCAAATATAACTCAATGAAACCATTAGTCCATAGGGATTGTCATTAATTACCAAAACCATCCATGGGGCTCCATGCACTTTCAAGACCCATTCCCAACTGCTTGTGCATTACATCTCAACAATTCCCATAGCAACATGCATTCAGTGGGATCTACCATACATGTGTCAACAATTTCCCTTGAATCTAGTTTGAGTTGACACCCATGAGATAATTTTGTCTTCTGTTATGGAGCCTCCTCTTGTGCGTGTAGCCTACTTTCTCGAGCAGGTTATCTACAACATGTTCTATTTTTTAGACAACTCATCATATGTGATGGGATGTTCTGGACATTTCACTTACGTTGTAACTTGGTTTATCTTCTGGGCAGATGTTCCTTCAAACTTCAGAACCATTTAAATTAGGTCTAGGGTCAGGGGGCATCCCTCCCATGTAAAACTGTAGTTTTAGGATCTCGAGGGGTGGAAATTAGCTTTGTGCATATTTGCATACATGCATTTGCAATTTTGGGATAAATTTTACGCTTTTGTGAAAAAGAGAGTTGAGGTGATGAACACTCGACTAAGGTCAGTCGAGAGGGGTTGAGGTAAACTAAGACTCCGTATTTTATCTTAAAGTGTTTTCAAACATGAATTTAGCTAAAGGAATAATCAATAGATGAATTGCATCTCTTTACTTATCTTATTCTTCAATAACTACTCAAACTTATAACGTTCACCTCATAATTTAAATTAAATAATTTGAATTCAAATATTGGACAAGTGTCATAATAATAACATCTCAAATAATTTAGATTGAGAATTCATAATTTTCAAACATCTTTATTTCTAATCTCAATAATCTTTACAAAATAATCCATTACATTGGAAGTTTACAAACAATAAAATTTACAAAGAAAGGAAGCTACAGGGAGTTACAAAGGATACTTCCTAAAATAAACCTAACTAAGTCTTTGATCTTCAGGATCATCTTCTATACCTGCACACAAGCAGAGACAACGGAGATACTAGGGTTAAGATTAAATTATTGCCAACACCTTAGGTGTGGCATTTGATTTATTGAAAAGCTATTGGCCTGATCAAGACCAAGGCCTGACCAAGCACACTTGTGCCAAGGGAAAGTTGAGTTTAAATTCAAAAGGCAACAATGGAACTGATCACCCAACGGTCTAGATTATGCTTGAGAAGCAATAGATACGTACAGATGCAACAATTGCAACATGAACAAGTTCCAAATAGAGCCACTGAGGCAAGGGATCAAGGCAGCAAAGTAATTAGCATGATCTGGTGATCTGGAGATATTACTAAGTATTAGGTAATTGCTAGCACCCTAGGTGTGGAATTTAAATTTGTTACAACTAGAGCTTGATGATTTCAATTCTAGAAGCACAGGTAAGTATAAATAGGGATGGTAAAAAGCTTGTGTACACTGCTAGGAGGTCACACTGCTTTGTATGACCCAATATACTAAAATGAACTCTAGAATTAATTTCAACAATCTATAGCAAGCCAAAACAAGCCTTTTATTGAAAGGCTTCAGGCATAAGCTCATCATAAGAAAAATTACAAGAATTTGAGCATGTTCTTGCTCATGAAAAAGATAAAGAAAGCAAAAGAAATCACAACACAGGGGATCCACAAGAGACCCCAGAAGTTATTCTAGGAGGCCGAGATGGTCATGAAAAGATCTGGAACACTAGATCTACACCATTCATCTCACTGTCCCATAGTAGTCTACAGCAGACTGTGCGCATACAAGAAAAGGACACCAGGAAATCCATTATTAGCTCACTAAAGTAACCTAACAATTAAACAAGAATGAACTTAACGTAAATTAAAGCTAAACTTACCTCGGTGTAGCTAGTAAGCATGAACGAGAGAGAGGGGGGAGAGAGAGAGAGAGAGAGAGAGAGAGAGAGAGAGAGAGAGAGAGGGAGGGAAGGAGGAGAAGCCGTACATGACGCCCAATCGTAGCTCTAGAGACGACAGGGCAGTCCGTGTGCAACTCTTGAGGGGAGCATTATTGGGATAAGACGACGAACACCGAGCAGCGAGGCCATGGCGGCACGAGCAGCCGGAGCTCAGACCCACGCCGGCCCTGGAGGGCACAACGGAGGTTGCCAGCGACTCCTATGAGGCGAGGAGCTCGGAGTTGAGCACACGAGCGCGACGGAGCAAGCGTTGGCGCCATCCCAAAAACCCTAGGTGGAGAAGGGGATTGTGTGCGGTGAGGCTAGGGACGGAAACCCATATCGAATTAGATAGGAAGGTGGATCGGAGCAAGGTCCGTCGACTGCAACCAATGGCGGTGGCCGAGGTGGCCGAAGCCGGCCAGGGAAGAGAGGCTACGGCGACGCTGATTTCTATTGCGAGAGCAAGCTCTGGGGTGAGAAGCGAGGGGGGAGAGAGAGGGAGAGAGAGAGATCAATGACAACATAATCTTCGAAGGACCAACCATTTCATGTAAGTCTCTACCAGAACTTAGTGCCATGGTAACATTTGGTTTAACTACAACTATGTTGATAGCAACACCAAAGAACTCAAGGAATATATCACTTGCTTAGACCAAGACTCAATTGATGATACTTGCAGTATACTAGCTGCATCAATCAAAGGCTAAAAGACAACATTTGAATAATGAACTCACAAGCACAACCATCCTCTTGATGCAAGCAACTTAGCTGGTGTTTGTGAGGTCCTATCAAGCAATTTAACTGGTTTTTGTGAGGTTCATCTGCTATCGGTGGCCCTGGACGAGGTAGTATCATCACATCTTTCTCCTTCTAGGACCTTCTCTGTTAGGTTTGCTTATCTTGGACTCTTCCACGAGTATGTCATGGACTCTCCCCCCCCCCCCCCCCCTTGTGGGAGGCTCTGATGGCTTTGAAGATCAATATTTGTTTCTAGCAGTTGCTCCGTGATCATATTCCTTCAGGATTCGAGGAGTTAAAGCGACGCAGTCCTAGGGATGGCATGTGCCCCGTATGTTGAATTCCTTAGTCAGTCGGGACGCACATCCTTCTTGTGTGTCTCGGTGCGCCCGCTTCCTTTGGAACTTTTCGTACACGATGCTATATGACCTGAGCGGTAGGGCCAGACTTTGGCAAGTTCTTAGAAGGTCAAGCGAACCGTACTAGGAGGAGGAGGCACCTCTTCTGCTTTGTGTTCACCGCGATGATCTGGAGACTATGAAACAATTCATAATTGAATTATTATCGAGCGGGTCTTCATACGCTGCACTATTGGTCATGTATTTAAATTTGACAATTTTGCAGCTGTGCCACCCACTATGTAGGCATCTAGACAGGGAACGGCAACACGATACGGTTGATACTCTTCTGACTCAGCACCCAACTCTTCTCACTGCCTGGCGGCCGAGCGCTTCTTTGATTTGGAGTTGCAACTTTTTTTCTCTTTCTAGTTGGACATGTTTGTGTTTTTTTAAACAAAGGAAAAAGCTTTACTTATCTATTAATTTGGAAGAAGGTGCCCGGTTTATTATGGGAGAAACCGGGCGAAAAACATACAACAAACACCAACAACTCAGGGAGGAGCCCACACAACCACGGAGAACAACATCTAAAGCAACAACCTCCCTCTAACTATAACAACCGCGATCTGACGACAACTCTAGTACCACACATATGTCCAAGCTTTCCTTGCTATTCCCCTCTTTTTTCTTTTGCCCGTGATAGCAACCGTCTTGAGAGATTTCTCCACCTTCCTGATTACATCCTCTGAAGCCTTCCCAGCCAAGACAAGAAATGTCCTTGCCATATCCAGGACTAATCGCCTCTCAACAGGCAAGTAAGCCAAAAAAACTCTATAGCAAAAAGAGCCTCAGAGTTAGGAGCCAACACTCCTCCACTATCCACAGAGGGCGTCGAGGCCACCGTCAAAGCCTCTGACGGGGCTAGCTCCATCGGAAGCACCACATATGAATCCCCACACGACTTCTCATTATCTTTTGTGATCGGCAGGACCGGAGCCAAGATCCCACCTATGTCCTCACTCTCAGACGCAGTCATCACAACAAGCTGCGGCGACAGGCAGGGACTGCCACAAGGACATAAACAATCATAGTGAAGTGCTTCAACCACAGTCGACTTCTTCTCGGTGAAGTCAAGCGGAAATGAAGCCTATACTGGGGCGAGCCCCTGGCCACCAGAAGCACATGCCTCCGTCGGCTGCAAAGAATCCCCAACGCGTGCCAACAACAACTTGAGAGCTGCCACCTCTTCACGAAGGGGGTGAGACGCCTCTTCAATGCGGTCAGTGACCAGCTGCGAGAGCTCCATGCGCAGCAAGGCAAAGTGGGACTGAAAGGCGGAGTCATTGAACTTCTCGCAACACCTAGTAGAGGGCCTTGGTGGCTGCACCGGAGCACGCAACGACGAGTGGCACACAACCCCGTCACAACTCAGAGGCGACGAGGCTGAGCAGACGAAGAATGGCTCCGCTGGCAAGGAGCACGACCGTCCGGAGAACAAGCCCGAGCATCCGGAGAGCTCGAACGAGCAGCAGAAGAGTGTGCATGGCAGAAACGCTCCCGATGACCAATACGACGACATCAGATGCATCTGAAGGGGCCCACAACATGTGCTGAGCTGGTGGCCACGCTCGAGGCACCGAAAACACCTCCCGCGAGCCCAGCACTTGAATGCGAGGCTACGGTCGAGACCTTCTTCCCGAAGCGAAAAGCCACCTGCACCCAGCCTTTCTTATCACCTAGAGCGGTTGCAGCAACAGCCGCCGCCGGGCTCCGCAGGTTCCTCCTAAACATGGCGCACATCAGCGTCGCCGTGAACCGAGCTGGAAACAACACCTTTGGTGGAGGCTATCGACGTCTGCGGAGCCAACTCTTCGGCGTCGTCGTCGTCTTCCTCGACGGAGCTCATCTCCGTAAAGACCAGGTCGCCCGAGGCAGTCGGTGGCAGCGACAAGAACCCAATGCCCTCCACCTCCACGGATTGTTTGTTTTTTACTTGCACTTGAATCTTGTGTATGGATATGGTTGATTGCTTCATCGATAAAGTCACTTGCACTTAAATCGTGGATATGCTTGGTTGCTTTTATCAATAATAAAGTGAGGCGAATTTCAAGAATAGATCATCCACGGCGATGGATAGTAGACGAGTGGAATAGAAATGACAAATCGCACCGAGACGGGCCTCGGTGGGCCCGCTTCGAGACATGCGCCTTCTGGGTCTGTCAACGATGCTAGCGAGATTCCCGGCCCAGGTGCTACTATAGCACGGAACATGACTTATCAGAGATGAACAAGGAAGAAAAGCGTTGGATGGTATCGTCGATCGGCCGTATCGCAATCAGCTCTCGCTTCCGTGACTTTTCATATTTTGACGAACCTCGTTTCCGTGACTCGAGGGACGCCTTCCTCGCAGTTTCCCCGCGCACCGAGCTACTGTCTGTCCGTTCTTTCCTTTTTCCATCGACCACGGCTCCTCCTTTCCCTCTCTGCTATTCCCCGCCACTACAAAACCCCAGGCGCGGAGGGAGACACCCGATAGCCGAGAGAGAAGCCAAGCAAGCAAGACAAGCCACGAACTCGCCTCCCTCATCCGGCTCCGGTATCGACGATCCAGAGAGGAGGGAATCCAGCATGCTTCCGGGTGTGGAGCTCGCGCGGAGGCGCCGCGTGCACTACCACGGCGACGTCGTGGGCGTGGGGCCCGGCATCGGCGAGCACCACCAGCACAAGCTGGGGCCTGCGACGTCCCACGCCGCCACCGGCATGGTGGGCCCCGCGCTGGCCGCCCGCAACCGGCTCCAGGAGAGGCTCCGCGGCGCCGCCTCGCCCTCCTCCTCGAGGTTAGTTCAATCCCCTGCCTTATCATGTTTTTACTCTGATAATAACATTCGGAAAACAGAAAAAAATCGCAAAAAAATGCCCTGATAATAACAGAGGGAAAACTGAATATATCTGCTCATAGGAAATGAATTATCTTGTGGTTGTAGCCAATAACGTAGATCGATGGCGTGTTCAGTGATGCTTATCAGATTCAATTTACGTGCTGATTATATACACCTGAAAATTGGCGAGGCAAACCGTTGCTGAATTCGGCGGCGAGCGATATGGTATACCCGACTTAGGCGAGCTGTTATGCTAGTTTTTGCACCCTAACCGTCGGCGTTGCTAAATTCGTTTTTGCACCCTATAGGTAGCGTTGAGGGAATCCCACATGCTTGATGACACGCGCACTAGGTTTTTATTATAACATAGAATCCATGGAAGTTTGTTAGTAGCTTAAACAACAAGGCCAATCGGTTGGATGGCAGCATCTGACATTCAACTTTCTGATACAGCGGCATATGTGTGGAGAAAAAATTCCAAGCTGCGCATTCCGATCTTTACTTTGGCTCAATTTGCATGATTCCCAGTATGTAGGCCAACAGCATACACACATGAAAGTTGTGTCCCCTAGTTTCCAGGTTTTGTGTCCTACGCATCACCAGCATTTGGATCTTGGAGGCACTAATACCGGCTATGATCGTTTTCTAAGTGGTTGTTTGGAGACGTTGCGTTATAGGGGTAGTGTTGTCTAGACATGGGTGGAATGTTGTAATCTCCACTCTTTAGTTCACGATGAAATCTTGGAAACTACTGAAAATTAGGCTAAAGCTGCAGATCAGTCTTCTGCCATTAACAAGTGGCTCCATTTTCATTGCTGAATCAATTGCAGGTGGGGCTGGAGAACGCGAGAGCGAGATGGTGGAGCAAGCTCCAGACAGCAGAACATCCAGCAATGGCAGCAGCAGGACCTCGCAGCCACAGGGAGCACCGAGTTCAGGCCGCCCTGTCCGGCTCCGGTGCTGAAAATAACTACGAGGCGCCATGCTGAGATGAGGAGGACGCTGTCCACCAAAGCCGACGTCTGTGCGGTGTGCCTCGATGAGATCCGGGAGCGACATCAGCGGGTGACGCGGCTGCCGTGCTCCCACAGGTACCACTCCGACTGCGTCCTCCCCTGGCTGGCCATCCAACCGGACTGCCCCTGCTGCAGGACGCTCGTGCCTTCAGTGGAACCCTTCTCCTAAAACAACGTAGTGTCTTTCTGAAACGCTATCTTCTTGGGCTAACATAGCATCATGTACTAACTTAGCTGAGGACATAACAGAGCTTTTCCTTTGACCTTTCGTGATTTTATTGCAAGTACAGATAGTTTGGCAATTATAGCTCTGGGAGAAGATTCTGATGTGCTGTAGTTTTTGTTCTAGTTTCAGTTAACCACGAGAGTTTTGATGTGTTGGGATATTTCTGTCAATGGGAAAATTAGTATGATGCCACTGCAAATGATATATTTCTGAAAAATGGTGTCAGTTAACAGACTTAGCATGCTTGAGAGGCGACCATCAGTTTTAGCAAAATAAATTCGGTTTTTCAGATTCAGTTTTGAATGCATGAAGAAGATCAAACTCGTGTCCAGGCAGTGAACTAGAAACATGCTTTGATCAGTTTACTTCATTGTGTGAATTTCGATTTCTATATTTGAATGAACTGTTTCAGGATAGTTCTCGAAAATTCACTTTGGCTCTCGAGTTCTAGTGATCTCTTTATATTTTAATTTTCAAAACTATATTTATAATGTTACAGAATTCTGGAAAAAATTCTGGATCTAGCCAATGATCAATCCTACAAGCATGCAAAATCACAATGCTATATTATTGGTGAAAGGACATGTCTCTCTCTAAATGTTTTTGGGGTTTATTATAACAATAAATTGAACACTAATGTGCGTTGATTGATTTCAGGTTTTATCATATCCTTGACAGCATGAAAGATTGCATATATAAAGTGTTTAAATAATATCCTGCAATCTGCTTTGAATTCTGAAAACAACAGTTGCGGAAGTTCCGTTCGGAATTGCGGAAGTTCCGGGTGTCGGAAGTTCCGGACGAACTTCCGCTCCTTGTTCCGCTTAGCAAAATTGCTCTCAGGTGTTTTCACTTTCATAAGCGGAAGTTGGCTCGGAAGTTGGTGCGGAAGTTCGGTGGTGCGGAACTTCCGCCATTTGTCTCGGAAGTTCCGGCCGTGCGCATTTGCGGCCCGCGCTGAGAAGACTGGGTTTCTGTGCTCCGGAAGTTCCGCCCATCTCAGCGGAAGTTCCGGCCCTGCGCAGAATGCTCCCCAACGGCCAGAATTTGGAGTGTATAAAAAGGGGTCTTCTTCTCTAGAAGACCAAGCTTGATTCCTCACTCTCTCTCCACCATTGTTGCAAGCTTCAATCTACTAGTGCTCCCACTCCAACCACTCAAACTCGTTGATACTTTGAGGAGTGAAAGAGGAGCCCTAGATCTACATCTCCACCGAGCCGATTTGTCTACATCGACCTAGTCACTTGTAGATCTTGTGTAACTTGATACATTGGATACCTAGAAGATACTTGTGATTCTTGTGGCTTTGGTAGCCACAAGGATTAGCCGGGAGCCTCCAATTAAGTTGTGGAGTCGCGACCCGGCCTTGTGATTCTTGTGGCTTTGGGAGCCGCGGGAATTTGGTGAGAGCCTCCAATTCGGTTGTGGAGTGTGCCTCATCCTTGTAAAGGTTTGTTGCCGACCTCGAGGGCATCATATAGTGGCTCGTGGATCTCCTCATCGGAGGATAACACGAGGGAGATACGGTGTGCCATATCAAGGCTATTCGGGTTCACTTTGTGACTCCGCACCGCTCCAACGGAGACGTAGCTTCCATTGGGAAGTGAACTTCGGTAGAACATCTCCGCGTCACCGTGTGGTTATCTCTTAACCTTCCTTTACTTGTATTGCTAGCTTATCTTGAGTAGAATATCTTGCTAGCTTGTTTATTGCTCATCATATAGGATTGTTCACCTAGTTGCATATCTAGAGAACTTATATTTGAGCAATTCCCAAATTTGTATTAAAAGAAAAAAAAATTTGTAGTTGCCTATTCACCCCCCCCCCTCTAGTCAACCTACTCGATCCTTTCAATTGGTATCAGAGCAAGGTCTCTTTATTAAGGGCTTAACAGCCTAAAGAGGAGGATGACTAGCGACGAGGAGTTAAAACTTGCTAAGGAACAACAAGAGAAAAATGATAGAGAACAACTTGAGAAAGAACTAAGTGAAGCGGGGATAACCCCCCCGATGATAATGCCCCGGTCACCATGAAAGCCATGATTGAACTCTTTGGGTTCATGAAAGGCAAAATGGTGGACGAGGTGTTTACTCGGGTCATTAATAATCAAAATGCCTCCTCATCAACCGGTGTTTCTAACGTTGAGGCCTTGGTTGTTAAGGATAACAAAGATCAACCTAAAACTAGTGAGAAGCCTCCTCATAACTTTGCTCCACCTACTTCATATCTCACTCAAGTTCCACTCACTCAACCTCATATAACCAACCTAAGTAGGCCACCTCCTAAGCTTGATAATACTCGTTATTTCACTTGGAAGAAATCTATGGAGTCTTATTTTCGCAGCTCATCGGTGCATCTTTGGAGGGTGGTTCTAAATGGTTATACTCCGGTTGATCCCTCCAACTTGACAAGGCAAGAAGAGATTGATGAACAACTTGATGCAATGCCAAGTACATCCTTGAGAGTGCCATGACCGCCCATGATGAAGATCAAGTGCGGAATCTCAAAACCACCAAGGAGGCTTGGGATTTTCTCGCATCGGTATATGAAGGAAATGAGGGCCTTCAACGCTCCAACGACGCCATCCTTCAACATCAAGTGGACAACTTCATCATGCTAGAAGAAGAGACACCATCGGATCTCTTCCGAAGACTCACCAAGCTTGTTGTGGCATGTAGGGAAAATGGAAAGAAAGATATGGATGATGAATGGGTCAAAGCCAAGTTCCTCAAGACCATTGTTCCATACAATGAAAATATGGTGATGAATCTCCATACGAGAGCGGACTACAAAACAATGTCTCCCAATGACATATTGGCACAATTCGTCACTTATGATACCTTGAAGGCCACTTCCAAGTCTTCCATCAACCAAATTCGTGGCACAAAGAACCTTGCCTTGAAGGCTCATGTGGAAGAACATCCAAGATATGAAGAAAGCACAAGTGGTCATCATGAAGAAGATTTTGTGGGTGAACTCAATGAGGTGCTTGCTCTTGCCGCCACCAAGTATTGGAACAAAAAGAATATCAAGAGCAACTTCTCCCTAGAAGCAACTTCTCCCCACAAATGAAAAGAATGTGCTTTAATTGTGGAAAGGAGAATCACCTTGTGAAGGATTGCCCCTATGAGAGAAGAGAAGATTTTGGAGGCCAACTCATCTTAAAGAAGAAGAAGTTCTTCACCAAGCCCATCAAGTACCTCATCAAGAGAGAACCTCAAAAGGCTCTTGTCACCGCAACACATGAAGAAGAGTATGAGTCCGGTGGCGAAGAGGAGGATGATGATACAAGTGAGGAAGTGGGGATGGCGGCTCTTGCAATGGGCAACCTTCCTCCTTCATTGGCACCCCTTTTCTCCGCTCCAAATGACAACAAGATCCCAAGCCTATGTGCCTCATGGCCAAGGAAACCAAGGTGAATTCCCCACCTAAAATTACTATCTCCTCTAAACCATCTCTCTTGGATTGTGTTGAGGATGTAGGGAAAAATGAGAGAAAGAGGATACAATTACCCTCTTTATAAACAAGCTCCAAGGTCCAACCAAGAAAATGGTTGAGGCTCTCATGTACCAATATGGAGAAGCCAAACACCTCCTTGAGGAGAAGGAGAATAGGATTTATGAGCTTGAGGGGCATGCACGTGATCATGCCGATAAAATTGGTGAGCTAGAAGAGCAACTTGTTGAGGAACAAGTGTTCCGGGAGCAACTTGAGGAGACCCAAGCCAAGGATTTATCCAAGGCAAAAGAAACCCGTGAAACCTCTATTCAAGTTGCTAGTGATCTAAAAATTAAAAATGATGAGCTTGTAGAGAGTCATAACAAACTCCTTGAGAATTTTGAGCAACTTAGGGAAACCCACAAGGTGACCTCAAGTGAGCTCACCAAGCTCAAGGGGTCATATGCTAAATTACAAGCTCAATTTATATATGCTAGCTTCACCACTCCTCATAATGATAAAGATGCCAATGCTTGTGCTACTAACCCTTATGTCTTAAAGCATCTCTCATGGAGGAGAACACTAGGTTGAAGGCCCAACTTGAAAAGGGCTAGCCACTTGTATCCAAGGGGAAAAGAACCTCAATGATCTTTTGACCAATCAAAAGGGAGTGGTTAGCAAGGAAGGGCTTGGGTTTGCTCCCAAGTCCAAGAAGGCAAACAAGAAGAAGATGCCTACCTCCCCTTCAAAAGATATTATTTTTGTGAAGGAGGGGGAGTTGGGCAAGAAGAATGTTGAACCCATTGTGGGTGGTAAAGCCACAAGGGGCAATGCCACTCACAATGACTTTGCCGGAAAATATAACCCCTCATATGTGCTTATGAAATCTAGAAATGGTTATGTTTTTGCTAAATATGTTGGTACCTCATATGGAGATGATTATCACTATGCTATTTGGGTTCCAAAGACCCTTGTGACTAACAAAAGAGGACCCATTCCAAAATGGGTACCTAAA
Source organism: Poa pratensis (assembly GCA_947311845.1). NCBI lineage: Eukaryota > Viridiplantae > Streptophyta > Magnoliopsida > Poales > Poaceae > Poa > Poa pratensis. The sequence continues at coordinate 44,965,655 of CAMZMU010000072.1, read as the reverse complement.
TCAAAGACTTGATTTATTGTAGGGCTTTTCTTCCGGTGGATCTTCATGGCTCATTGATAGTGGGTGTTCATCTCACATGACCGGAAGCAAAGAAGTAGTAAAGGGCTTATTGAAACAATTACTCTCATTCTCTCATGTCACCATTGGGAACAATACAAGACTTAAGGTATTGGGATATGGCAAGGTGGTGATCACACCGGAGTTATCAATTGAGAAGGTCCTCCTTGTTGAATCCCTTTCATATAATCTACTTTCCGTTGGTCAATTATGCGATGCCGGTTACACCGTTATCTTTAATAAATACCACGTGACCATCCTTTTCACAAAATCTCTTAAAGTAGCCTTTGTTGGATTTCGTGAGAACGGTTTGTATGTGGTCGATTTCTCGAAAGAGACCACTCAAATTGCCACGTGTCTAATGGCTAAATCCGACAAGGGTTGGCTTTGGCATCGCCGGCTAGGCCATGTCGGTATGAGAAATTTACAAACTCTTGTAAAGGGTGGACACGTGGTAGGACTAACCGATGTTAATTTTTCCAAAGATCGTCCTTGTAGTGCTTGCATAGCCGGAAAGATGCATGAAAAGAATCACCCCAAGAAGACCATTATCTCCACTAAGAGGCCTTTGGAGCTCCTTCATATGGATCTCTTTGGGCCTCCCACATATGATAGTCTTGGTGGCAAGAAATATTGTTTGGTGATTGTGGATGATTATTCAAGATATTGTTGGACTTTCTACATCAAGAAGAAGAGTGAAACTCAAAAGATATTCATTGACTTTGCAACCCTAGTTCAACGCCAATATGACTCCAAGATTTTGGCAATTAGAAGTGACAATGGTACGGAGTTCAAGAATTACACTATGGATGATTTCCTAAGTGGGGAGGGCATTCAACACCAATATTCCGCTGCATATACTCCCCAACAAAATGGTGTCGCCGAAAGGAAGAACCGCACTCTTATTGATATGGCAAGAACTATGATGGCCGAATTTCATTCCCCATACAACTTTTGGGCCGAAGCCATCAACACCGCTTGTCACTACTCAAACCGGCTCTTCTTCCGTCCTCTCATGGAAAAGACACCATATGAACTCCTCACCGGTAAAAAGCCAAATGTATCTTACTTTCGAGTCATGTTTACATTAAAGGTTGCAAAATTGCTAAATTTGAATCTAGATCTTTTGATGGTATACTTGTTGGATATGCCGCAAAGTCTCATGCTTATAGGGTCTACAACATATCCACCGGGTGTGTTGAAGAATCTATGAACGTGGAGTTTGTCGAGGATAATGGCTCCCAAGCGGAGCATATTGATCATGATGATGTAGGTGATGATGCTCCATCTCAAGCCATAAGAACTATGGGGATTGGAGAACTTATTCCTATTGAAGGACCTATTGATGATACTCAAGAAGAAGGAACAAGTTCTACTCAAGTTGAGCCATCCACCTCAATAGTTGATCAAGAAACTATCCAAGAACAAGAACATGATATTCATTCATGATCAAGAAGATGGTCAAGACCCACCCAACTCTAGTGGTGAACAGAACATAATGAACCCACAACCCAAGAACTCCACTTCGGGTTGACCATGAGCAAGATGAAGGCAATGATGAAGATATTTGTGTTGGTGAAACAATTGGTCAAGCCATGGAACGCCGGGTCATCCGGCGTGCATCAAAATTGGATCATCTTTCCCACTTCAAAGAAAATATCCTTGGGAGTATTCGTAGGGGTGTGTCCACACGCAAACAATTATCTAACTTTTGTGGTCATGTCTCTTGTTTGTCTAGCTTAGAACCTCTCAAGGTATATGATGCTCTTGAAGATATGGATTGGGTTGCGGCTATGCATGAAGAGTTGAACAACTTCGAGCGCAACAAAGTATGGTCATTAGTTGAAAAACCCAAAGACACATGCCATAATGTCATTGGAACCAAGTGGATATTTAAGAACAAGCAAGACTCACATGGTCAAGTCATCCGCAACAAAGCAAGATTGGTTGCACAAGGCTACACCCAAATCGAAGGAGTCGACTACGGTGAAACCTATGCCCCCGTTGCTAGACTTGAATCCATTCGCTTACTAATTGCTTATGCATCTACTCATAATATTGTCTTATATCAAATGGATGTTAAAAGTGCTTTCTTAAATGGTCCACTAAATGAGTTGGTGTATGTTAAACAACCTCCGGGTTTCGAAGACCCTAAATTTCCTAACCACGTCTACTTACTACATAAGGCTCTTTATGGGCTCAAGCAAGCTCCACGTGCTTGGTATGATCATCTCAAGGAGTTCTTAGTAGACCGTGGCTTTGAAATTGGGGTAATAGATCCCACTCTTTTTACAAAAAGGGTAAATGGAGATTTTTTCGTATGCCAAATATATGTTGATGATATTATCTTTGGTTCCACTAACCGTGAATTTAGTGATCAATTTGGCAAGCTAATGACCAAGGAATTTGAGATGTCCATGATGGGAAAGTTGAATTATTTTCTTGGCTTTGAAATCCACCAATTTCGAGAAGGAACATTCTTATGTCAAGCCAAGTATATTAAGGACATGCTCAAGAAATTTGACATGAACAATGCCAAGCCATATAAGTTTCCCATGGACTCCAAGGCGGATCTTCACTTAGATCCGGATGGTAAGGAAGTTGATCAAAAGCTTTATCGTTCTATGATTGGATCTTTGCTTTACCTTTGTGCATCTAGACCGGATATTATGTTTAGTGTGGGTATGTGTGCAAGATTCCAATCAAGTCCTAGGGAAAGTCATGAAACCGCGGTTAAAAGGATTCTAAGATACTTGATGGATACTCCTAACTTTGGTCTTTGGTATCCCCAAGGCACAAGCTTTGATCTTGTAGGTTATTCGGATGCGGATTGGGCGGGTTGCAAAATGGATAGAAAATCAACTTCGGGTACTTGCCAATTCCTTGGTAGGTCCCTTGTGAGTTGGTCTTCTAAGAAGCAAAATTGTGTGGCCTCGTCCTCCACCGAAGCCGAATACATTGCCGCCGGAAGTTGTTGTGCACAACTATTATGGATGAGGCAAACTTTAAAGGATTATGGTGTCATTTGTGACAAAGTGCCTCTTTTATGTGATAATGAAAGTGCCATCAAAATTGCTCACAATCCGGTTCTTCATGGGAAGACCAAGCATATTGAGATCCGGTATCATTTTATTCGAGATCATGTTGAGAAGGGTGATATTGCAATCAAGTATGTCAACACCAAGCTTCAACTCGCCGATATGTTCACAAAGCCTCTTGGTGAAGCAAGATTCAAGGAGTTGAGAGGAGAACTTAATGTGGTGGACATAAGCAATTGGATTTAGTGGACTTCTTGCATACCTACCCATATTAGACAATAGTTATTTGGTTTGGATGTCGGCATAGACATAGGGGGAGTGTAGCTCAATTCATGAGTCAACACTCTCTTTATAATGCGCAAATAGACAAATCTTGCATGATAGTCACCTATGTGACAAATGTGCTTCAAAGATGAGTTTTGATTTTGAGCCCAAGATATATCTTCGCGGCTTCAAGTCATACATACTCAAACATGGTGGCCAAGGCCACCGCCCTCCTCATTTTTTTAGGGTTGGATTTAATTGGATTTATTCGGGTATTTATAGACCTTATGTTAGTTTGGGAGAAACACTTGGAATTGGCATTTATTCTTTGCATCTTGCAATTTCTAAGTGTGTATCCACTTATCAGTGACATGTTCTGAACCTAAGCGTGCACTCCTTATCTCATTAAACATGCTATCAATCCATATGCACATACAAAATTTCTATGTTTATTGTCTATTTTTCAAAAATTCCTGCCCTCTCTGGCGGAACTTCCGCTGAGGAGGGCGGAACTTCCGGAGCGATCTCTGTCGAATTTTTTTCGCACGAGCGGAACTTCCGGAGCGATTTCTGTCAAATTCCGCACGATCGGAACTTCCGGCCCGTCGGGAAAAAATTCTTCTTATCCCACGGGGGGATAACTTCTTCTTCTTCACTCCTCATTTTCCTCCCGTGCGTTGACCTCCAAGCCCGGCGCCGCCATTGCTGTCCTCCTCCACCGCAGGGGCCCCTCCCGTGTCTCACTGCAGATCTGCTCCGTGGGGAGCTCTCCCCTGTCGATCTCATCCATGGCCTCTGGTATTTTGCCCCTTCCCCTCTTGTTCTATGGTTTAAATCTCAAACCTAGACTCCACTCATGGGCATGAACTAGTTGGTCGATTTTTGGTTAAAATCTTTTGAATGGATAGATTGAATCCACACTTGACAACTTCTTCCATGTAGTAACATTGTACCCTAGTTTTAAAACATCTAGATTTGGGAATCGATCCGCTCATGTGGTTGGACACTTTGGTCCCGGTTGGAACTTCCAATTGGTTTTTGACCGAAACTTCCGACCTCTTTGTCGGAACTTCTGAAATCTAGGAGTTTATGAATCTATGTTACCATGCTTTGCTATCTGGATATTTTTTTATGTGCACTTACCTCATGCTTTCCTTCTATGCACATCCTATATCTCAGGGTCGAGTTCGCAGGCTGCCATTCCCGCAAGAAGTCTCGCCCCAATGAGGAGTTTGAGTCAGAGAGGAAGAAATCCTTCCACCACAAGGACAGCTAGGCAGCAGCAGCTGGATAAGCAGAAACTTCCAAAGGGCACAGCAAAGAAAGTGGTAAAGACACCGGTCAGAAAGCCTCAACCCCGGAAACCACCTCCACCGATAACGTTTGACAAGATGAAGAGTCACCTCTACCGCGAGTATAGAAATCTGAATCCTTATTCAACTCCTCGAAATCCTCATGTGCCTAACCCCTTCTTCTACACCTCGGATCAAGAGAGGGTATACAATGACATCTATTTAAATCAAAAGACCAAGGTCACAAAGCAAAGCTCCCTCGACATTGATCACATGAAGCTTGAGAAACACCATGGGTATTTTGATGAAGCTCTCTCCTTATGTGAAGAATATGGGTTAATTAATATCATGATTCTCAACCAACGGTATGATGATTTCCTTATTGCTCAGTTCTTCTCCACCGTGCATTTTGACAATGATGAAAAGAGAACCCTCCGTGGATGACAAAGGATACCGTTCTGGAGGCTACACTTGAAGAGTTCGGGACTTCTCTTGGATATACTCTTGGTGGCTGGACATGCCATGGGGGAGGCCGCCCTATGAGCTCTGATGTTCTGGCTCCAATCACTGTGGAGGATGGCACCCCTGGGGAAACTGATGATCTCATTCCTACCTATGAAATCATGCACCGCATTTTCCGAGAGACCCTTGCTCCCCGTGTGGGTAATACTGATCAGGTCCATGCCTTTATCATCGATCTGATGTACTGGACTTTTGCCAAACATGGATCCCATGAGAGTTGGATGTCATGAACTTCATCTACAATGAGCTCCATCTTGCAGTCATAGATAAGCGGGCTCCTGTGTTTGGTCCGTATGTGATGAGGCTGATTCGTGATTGCTGGGCTCGAGCTAAAAATGGTGAACGAATTGACCTTGGTGTTCCACTTACAGATCATCCAGTGAAGCAACTTCGGGTTAAGAAACCGAAGTCCCCTAAGAAGAAAACTGCTGCAGCTGGCCCGAGTGCACCTATTGAGGAACCATCTTGGCTCAAGAAGCTCAACATCAAACTCAAGAAGTCTTTTTGCCTCAAATTGGACATAGAGGAGCACATGTATGATGCTCATTGCTATCACAAGAAGCTGCCCGCCGCCAAAAAAGATGATGGAGAAAATGGGGGTCGAAGTGTCCTCTGGATCAGAAGGAAGTATCACTCCAAAGGAGAAGTGGCTGTCCAAGCATCGCAACTGGGATGATGATGGTGAAGCTGAATCTGTTCCTCCGCCGGGCTCCGACACTCATCCTGCCGCATAGGGACGTTACCATCGCTTTTCTCCCTTTTTGGTGTCTTGGTGCCAAAGGGGGGAATTGTTCTATTTAGGTTATGCGGGATTTGCATGGGTTGGAGTCACAAGCTTGCCTTTTCCGATGATTTTTATTGCTTGTACTCCTGGGTTTCTAAACTTGTATGAGAACTATGCTTTCTACATGGTGTAAGACATGTGAACCTATCTATCTATCTACTATGTGTGCTAAAACCCTCTAGCTATATTTCATATGTCATGTGCAAGTTATCAATGATATATACTACTTGGTGTATAAAATGTAGGGGGAGCCCCATTGCTATGGATTGTGTGTATTCTCTACATTTTATGCCCATACTCACCGAGATACATCTATCTAAACTGGGGTTCTGTCTATATTTTATAAACCACCTTGTTGCAAATTATTGTTGTCATCAAACACCAAAAAGGGGGGATTGAAAGGACATGTCTCTCTCTAAATGTTTTTGGGGTTTATTACAACAATAAATTGCACACTAATGTGCGTTGATTGATTTCAGGTTTTATCATATCCTTGACAGCATGAAAGATTGCATATATAAATTGTTTAAATAATATCCTGCAATCTGCTTTGAATTCTGAAAACAACAGTTGCGGAAGTTCCGCTCGGATTGCGGAAGTTCCGGGTGTCGAAGTTCCGACGAACTTCCGCTCCTTGTTCCGCTTAGCAAAATTGCTCTCGGGTGTTTTCACTTCATAGCGGAAGTTGGCTCGGAAGTTGGTGCGGAAGTTCCGGTGGTGCGGAACTTCCGCCATTTGTCTCGGAAGTTCCGGCCCTGCGCATTTGCGGCCCCGTGCTGAGAAGACTGGGGTTTTCTGTGCTCCGGAAGTTCCGCCCATCTCAGCGGAAGTTCCGGCCCTGCGCAGAATGCTCCCCAACAGCCAGAATTTGGAGTGTATAAAAAGGGGTCTTCTTCTCTAGAAGACCAAGCTTGATTCCTCACTCTCTCTCCACCATTGTTGCAAGCTTCAATCTACTAGTGCTCCCACTCCAACCACTCAAACTCGTTGATACTTTGAGGAGTGAAAGAGGAGCCCTAGATCTACATCTCCACCGAGCCGATTTGTCTACATCGACCTAGTCACTTGTAATCTTGTGTAACTTGATACATTGGATACCTAGAAGATACTTGTGATTCTTGTGGCTTTGGTAGCCACAAGGATTAGCCGGGAGCCTCCAATTAAGTTGTGGAGTCACGACCTGGCCTTGTGATTGTTGTGGCTTTGGGAGCCGCGGGAATTTGGTGAGAGCCTCCAATTCGGTTGTGGAGTGTGCCTCATCCTTGTAAAGGTTTGTTGCCGACCTCGAGGGCATCATATAGTGGCTCGTGGATCTCATCATCGGAGGATAACACGAGGGAGATACGGTGTGCCATATCAAGGCTATTCGGGCTCACTTGTGACCCCGCACCGCTCCAACGGAGACGTAGCTTCCATTGGGAAGTGAACTTCGGTAGAACATCTCCGTGTCACCGTGTGGTTATCTCTTAACCTTCCTTTACTTGTATTGTTAGCTTATCTTGAGTAGAATATCTTGCTAGCTTGTTTATTGCTCATCATATAGGATTGTTCACCTAGTTGCATATCTAGAGAACTTATATTTGAGCAATTCCCGAATTTGTATTAAAAGAAAAAAAATTGTAGTTGCCTATTCACCCCCCCCCCTCTAGTCAACCTACTCGATCCTTTCAATTGGCTACATAAAAATGACAATATCTTGTATATTTTGGAGATTCGACATAGTGTATATTCAGATTCACACATTTGTCATTTTTATGTACCTCTGAATATAAAGTGTTTCAAACTAAGATTTTACACGTTTGTGGGATACATCATTGACAACAAGCAGGATTTTTTCAGATTTTTAAAACATGTGAATATGACTTTTTATTCTTTTTTAAATAAAGAGATCACTGTCTTTTCGATTGTTCTGATATACCCTGGATGTGAGAAAACAGGGAAAATTCCTGAAAAGGGAAGTGTACATGCTGGAAGCTGAACATTGGTTTTGCACTAATTGAGCAAACTGTAGCCTATCACGACACATTCTTAACCATGGCTTTTGGTAGAAACAAGCTTCCTACGCTGCACCGTTAAGAGATCAACACACAATTGGACACAATGTTTTGCACTTAAGTATACTAAGAAATCTCTCATCAGCTTCGCAGTAGCAACCAAGCGGCTTTGCTAATCCCTTCCACCCGATCTGGATTACATACTGGCTTCTTCCTGAAATCGCAGGAACAGTTATGTATAAATGGGTGCGGTTGTGGAATTTCTGCTTGCACATTACAAAATTTGAATCCTAAACTGCTCTCTGAAAGCGACTGCACCATCCACTTTGGATAATGCTATGCTATAGCTTTGATAAAATCCTCCCGTTAAAAAATTGAAACAGACATTTGGAAGATCAGGCTTGAAAAAGCAAAACAACCAACACCCTAATAGATGGCATCAGATAACCAAAAACAAGTATACCATCAGTTTAATGCACTAAACCTAATCAGCCCACGGCTCAGGTGGCAGAAGTTGTTACGCCAATTGACTTCTCCACGTACGTGAAGGGGTGGATCCAAACTTAGGAGGCTCCCAGCCTAGCCAACACATCAACTTACCTCGTAACCTATCCAAACCGTGGGGAGGCACCCCCGGGTGTACCTCTTCATGCTCTTCACTCTCTTCACATTCCGGGCACCAAACAGGGGCTATCATTTCATCTTCGAAGCCAACATGCTGGTCAAACACCACACCCACAATGAGCTCGTTGTTGCTATGACATCGCTCTACGTTGACATGATGTATCTCCACCTCTCTTAGCCATTATATGAATTTGGATCACAATTCAATACACAACAAAAGTAGATCCAAATCTTCTTTCCGAACGCACTATTGAGACTTCTATGGACCTCAATGTTCACCTTCGTGTTTCTGATGGTGATCATTTGTCTAATTTGCTGTGTTATCTTCATCTTGTTGGGAGTCTTGTCTATCTATAACTGCCACACTTTCGGATATCGGTCCATATTCTGAGTTAGTTTGTTTTTGCTCCCACTTTGGTTCACTATATTCACCTTCTTCGTGTTTTTTCGATATCTTCATGGCATGACCTCTCACTGTTTTTTTTTCCTCGTTCTAGCTCCAGAATTTTTTTGTTGCTACGTGGGTTAGTGATCCTTTGGATCACCGTTCATTTTTTTGCTTACTATGTTTTCTTGGTGGTTCTCTCATTGCGTGAAAGCCGAAGAAACAGATTGCACTTTTCCGTTCGAGTGCATAGGCTGAGTTGGAGCTATGACTCTTTTGATGGAAGAGGTGACTTGGTTACGATGATTGTTTGAGGATTCGAGTGTTTCTTTTACTACACTCACTACCATTTTGTCAGACGGTACGTGTGTTATCGGTATTGCGTGTGACCTTGTGAAGCATGAGCTCACCAACATACTGGTGTTGATGGCTTGTGTGCATGATCATGTTATTACTCTTCAATACGCGCATTCTGAGTTACAGTTGGTGGATTTATTCATGAAGGATCGGACTAGATCACAACACGACTTTTATTTCTCCAAACTCAGTGTCGCTAATCCAACATGAGCTTGATGGGGGTGTTAGAGCTGTATTATGTGTTGTGTTGCCTTTCGTACTTTTCACATTGTATAAGTTTTTTTTTTGCATTTTATTTGCACATATACATGTAGTTATACCAGCCTATGGACTCATGGGAATACAGGTTGCATATTCCTAAGAGGTACCACTAAATCTACTCTAGAGAGTCCTTGACAACGAAAAGGAACTCAAATATTTGTGGAACTTGCTTGGATTGTTATATTTTCTTAATCAGAAAACAAAACTTGTTTAAAGCACGGAAATGGTTTTCATTAAGTGGCATTCTTGTGAAACCTACATAAAAAGTATGAAACCACTTTCTCTGCCTGTCATAGCACACCTGCAAGGGGGTTGTCACAGGATTTACATATATTTTTAACAGGTTACGAGATTTAGGTCCAGTTCTCGCTTATTACATAAGCTGCCCCTTCCCCAACTTATTTCATAAGCCGAGAAGCTTATTACTTACGGCTTCTAGATTAGTCATGAGATAACTAGTTCAGAAGACTCAAGCAATAAGCTTGACGGCTTATGAGAGAAGCTGGGGAGGGGGCAGCTTATTTTTTAAGCCAGCAAAAGAACCGGGCATTACAGGAGTTGTCCCTCGAACATTTGATTGTTTGATCGTGTGGTTGTGATCTCTCAGTACACTAGTGTTCCGCACGCCTCTAGGCTATAGTGTCTGGTGCGTTCTCTGTGCCCCAACGAGCGACGACGGGTGCTTGATAATATCATTTCCACGGGACAAACGAACCATTTCTGTATATTGCTGGTTAAAGTTTGATTTATTGCGAGGCTTTTGAATAAATATGGGTGCCGCTCGTATAATTTAATGGTTCCCAGTTGCAAACACAATCCGTTCTGCATGTAAACGCAGCCTGCAGAAGATGCGAGGCTTTCGAAAAAAATATGGGTGTCGTTCGTAGAATGGTTACCAGTTGCAAACACAGTCCATTTCTGGATGTAAACGCCGCCTGCAGAAAAAGTCCTTGATCCTGGATGCAGAAGAAACAGTCAGCCAATGGTATTTTAGAGAGAAAAAAAGCTCAGGCAATGCATATACCGCGCGCAGGAATGACGTGACTGATTCGAGAAGCATAGAAAGCAACAATGGTTTTCTGTTGCTGGGGAAATAAAAACATTGTTCCAGCATGCAGAGCAACAACCAAGACACGGCGACCGCCGTGAAGAGTGAGGAAATTATGATTGTTAACCGAAGAAGCGCCTGAAAGTTTAGCTCTCGTGGACCAACCGCGTTATTCAGCGGTGAAGGAAGAAATCACCGGTCTCGGTCTGCAAAAACTCAGTCACTCCACTCTTCCGGAAGAGATGACGAGGTAGCCTGGACCGGACCTGCCATTTTCTTGGGCATGCCTACGAAAACTGGACAGGCATCCACGTAGGCAGAGGTCGTCGTCTCAGGCCTCGTCTTGGTCCGATGGATCTATTGTCAAATCTGTCAGCCACTCTTGTTCTACGCAGGTGCATCCAGATTTAATGGTCCGGCGAGGATCAGTTAGCACTTGGCGCACGGGGTTATATATAGCCTCCATACATAAGCTTCTGTCCCCATACACCAGACTGAAGCACAAGGGCGCAAGAAGAAACCACCACACAGCTCGATCCGGGAGGGCAGAATGAGGCTCGCCAACAAGTCGCCGGCCCAGGTGGTGCTGGCGTCTCTTCACGCCATGGCCGCCCTGCTGCTACTCCTGTCTCCGGAGGCTCGTGCAGGTTAAGATCGACCACGGCTAGCACTCTGCTTCTCTTTTCTTCTTTCTTTTCAACCAGCTTGCCGAACAAATGGTTTTGCGTGATGGATATATATGCAGACGGTGAGTGCAGCAAGGTGAAGTGCGGCATGGGAACCTGCGGCGAGTCCGACGACTATGTCTTCGGGTTCGCCTGCCGGTGCAGCCCGGGATGGAGCCGGTACCATCTCGGCGACGTGGGGTTCCCCTACCTCCCCTGCGTCATACCCAACTGTAAGTACCACCCCAGCGCCGCCACGCCATCACAGGCCTGAGATTTCAGTCAGAAACGCGCTAGTCTTGATCCAAGTAGTCGAAACATCCACGCTAGTTTTCTCATGTAAAGAATTCCAAGCCCAAGTTCACTACTCGAGTACACCTACGTGTTATTCAAAGTCCAAGTTCATTTTTTTCCTAGAATACACCAAGTCCAAGTTCATGGCACGCAGGTTCAACCTGATGTGAAGTAGAGACACGATTACCACTTGACGAATCACTTGGAATCTATCTCCTCTTTAATGGACAGGCACCATCAACGAGTCGTGCCAGGACGGCTCTCCTCCTCCGGCTCCATCACCGCCGCCACCGGCCGCACCGCCTCTGACAAACTTTTCAATCTACGACCGTAATTCAGAATTCCTTTCCTTCAGATGATCACGAATGTTCATTCATCCAAGCAGTCGTCACTAAATCCTAACCCTGAACCTCCCAATGGTGCAGCCTGCTTGCTGCAGTACTGCGGGGGTGGCAGTTGCGAGAAGGCCGGCTTTACCCACCGGTGCGCCTGCAACGACGGATTCAAGAACCTCCTCGACGACGACACCTACCCCTGCTACCTCCAGTGTGAGTAACCAACAGCCTGACGGTTAGCAATCTGTGAGGGTGACTAAACTAACAATGCCTCGCCGGCCATTTGGTGTTTCGACTTTCGACCATGCAGGTTCTCTGGGATCAGACTGCTCCAGCCTTGGAATCGGCATGCTCAACGTGTCCAACCCGAGGACATCACCACCAGCACCCGTTTCTTTCACCTTGCAGAAGAGCGGCGCCGGCGGTTCAGCGCCGCCAGCGCACAGGCTGACGGAGGTCGCCATGATGGTTGCCTTCTTCTGGGTCCAGACACTTCTGTGAATTGGTGATGACTAAACCAATCGTGTGGTGTTTTATGTGGAACCATATGGTCCCAATTTTCACATAGGGTCAGTGTAGTTGTACTGTCGGTTATTACACAGAAATAAAAGAGCTAGCAGGAATCAAATTCAACAGAACAGAAAAGCACACCAATAAAACTGAACAAGTCACAGACACAACCGAACATATGTTGGATGATAGAAGTGTGTAACCAGCTATATAGACTTGCCGCTGTTCAGAACATAGAGGTCCATTGCAGCGATCCGATGATTAGGACTAAGATGGTGAGATGAATCTCCAGGTCTCATAATATATAGAGCCAACAGGATAACGGAATGTGTCGTAGCACGCTAGAGCTGTGACTAATTACATACTGTCTCCAGCTATATGGATTTGCCGCTGTTCAGAACATAGGTACGGTGATATAAGTGCTTAACTAACTTTGTCCACGAAGCAATGCGCTGGGTGAGAGTAGTCGTCAGGCAGGGAGGAAAGTGGGAGCGGCAGATCACTGGATGGCGGAGAAGGAAAGCTGGGCCATGAACAGGTTGATCACGTCGAGGTAGAGCGAGATCGCCGCGACAACATACTCATTGTACGTGTGGTGCTTGACCAGCATGTTGGTGTCGAAGACGATGAAGGCAGAGAAGAGCACGGTGGCGAGGCAGCCGTAGATCGTCACGCCAACCCTTCCCAGTGGAACGAACATCTGGCCAACAGATAAACCGAATTGCAACGTAAGTTAGATGTACAGGACAGCACAAGACATAAATGTCTAAAAAGTAAAATTGGTTGTAGGACAGAGAACCTGGATGAAGAGGTACGCAAGAAGAACAAGGAGGCTCGTGAATAAGAACGGAGCCATGAAGGTGAAATCATAGCCCCTGTTGGCTGCCCAGAATGTGAAGAGGGTGAGGCCAACTACTGCAACTGCTGTGAGGATTGCAGCCTGAAGAACCACTCTCCCTGTTAGCAATATAGACAAAGAAGCCGTTAAATTGTGATGGTATAAAAAGAGATAAGAAGGAAAAGAGGTCAGACACCACTAACAGGGAAGCGACTAGAAAACTCGCTGGTCTATCATGAAAATCAATTAACACTATCAATAAGTTGAAGAAGAACCAGGCATCGGTGATAATCGAATAAAGATAAGTTTCACACTTGAACCTTAACAGCGAAGGGTATAAAAGTACCAAAGCCCTCAATACATGATAACTACAGCTAATGTTTAAGCAATATGGGCTTATATTCACAAAAATAGCCTTTGTGAGAAATACAAGCAAAGATCATACAAGGTGTCCAGATGCTAAGATAGAAAACTATGCACACACATAAAGAACTTGATATCTAGCATGATGAATGCGGTGTTCTCATACAAGAAAAGTTTTATTAATTCAAACTTGAAAACTGAACTCAAGATCATTACCATCCCCACTTCCCAAAACATTTTTTTTATTTTTAAAAGTGATCAAATTAGCTCTGTCCAGCTACTCGGCCTGTTCCCAGATTATAACTCAGCAACTATTCTTACTACATGCAGGGTCAGAAATTAGGGGTATTTTTGGTTTTGAGTCTAAGCTGGCCTTACCAAAAAAATTGGCAAGCCCGTCTGCTCATTGGTTCGCATCCAACTTTTTGGCTAGCTGATTCATTCACCAATAAAAATTATTCATGCCCGCAAAATTGGACAGGGCGCGTTGGGGCCTAAATCAAACAGCCCCCAGATAAACCAAATGTATCCATAGCGTTAAGGCATACAATAGTTGTCTAAAACGAAATTAATGTCATTATCTCTCCCAGGTAATAGGAATTGGTCCTAAAATATGGACATACAGAAATAAAGAATCTCTGCTATTATGCAGCCCGTACACCATTGATCTCTCGGCAACAGAATAACTAGGACGCTTCTTTTGGCCTCGATCATCCATTAAATGACCACGAATCTGCTATGCTGAACTATGGAAACCCCACTACATCCCCAGTTCCCACAACACCTCCAGATCCGAAATCTTTGCTGATAACACTATATAACAGTCCAACGAAACAACGTAAAAGCAACCTTTGAGAAATAAAACTACTGCCAGCAACACCGAATTAATTAATCACATGGAGATGTGATCGATTGACCAAATAAACTCGCGGATCCGCAGCACTTGATCTCTAATCAGGACGTACAAGCATAACAATCCCAGAAATGGAGAAGGGAACTTTTAGGGGGCGGAATTGCATCTTTACCAGCGAAGGTGGAGGAGGACACGGCGACGCTGAGGCTGATGCAGAGCGTGAAGAGCGCCAGCAGCAGCAGGTTCACGGGTGCTTCTGCCTGTACTTGAGCATCGGCCACATCACTGCACAAATCGCCACCGCACCAGAAAAAAAATTAACGAGCCATCCCAGGAGGAGCGTACCACCGGAGATCGAAACTCTAGTTAAGGGAAAGGGAGGGATCGATCGAGTAGGAAGGCATACCGAAGAAGGGGGCGAGGAGGATGGCGATGTAGACGGACCAGGAGGCGACGGTGGAGCTGAGGAAGAAGCGCGGGATGGGGTGGACGAGGCAGGCGACGGCGGCGATCCCCGCGGTGAAGGCGAACTGCAGGGCGAGGATGGCGTACACCTTCCGTACGAACGCCCAGCGCAGGCGCGGGTCCTCCTCCTCCGCCACCTTCTTCGACTTGACGGCAACCCGCGCCGCTGGCGCCTTCACCGCGGCAGCGCCGAGCTCCGGATCGGCCTCGACCTTCGACATTGCGGCGGGCAGGGGCAGGTCGAGGGTTAGTTAGGGTTTGCGGGTTTTCAGTGTACGGAGGGAGGAGTCGAGTCGAGGGGACGGAAGTGAGGTAGACGAAGCATCTCGACTGTGCCTAGGTAGTGTTATATACCAAGTCCCAGTCACTGACAGGTGGGACAAGGCTGAGGAGTAAATTTAATAGGGAGTGGCCGGAGCAGCCCGGGCAGCTGCCCAGGGTCGCCGGGAGCTAGCTCCGCCACTGCCCCTAACTCGATCCGTGCCTCCTCTTCCTCCCATTTCTCTCCACCGCTATCGCCAGGCCCGCCAAGATCCGCCGCTTGGAGATGAGGATGTCGATCCCAGCGTGCTTGTTGTCCACTCCCGCATGGTCGCCGTCCTCACCCTGCTCCTACTCTACTCATGCTCCTCCTCCTCCTCCTCCTCCTACGCACTCTCCCCTACTCGCCCTCCTCATCCTCCTCGTTGTGTTCGTCATCAGAGGAGTTGGATCCGATGGCGGGAAACGTGGCGCGGCGACTGGGTGAGGGTGGCTCACAAGGTGGTTACGTGGCTTGGCATGTTTTTGTCGAGGACGGGGTGATGGGAGAGCACATCTTGAAGCGGCGGCATGAGGAGCCATCTTATAACCGACGGATTGAGTGGGAACGAGAGGCGGCAGAAACAGTGGCGCGTGCAAGAACTGACGGGCCGGCTGTGAGGCGACATGTCGATTTACTGTCACCGACACATCTCAATCGTGTTAGGACGGCAGCGTCGCTTGCGAAGAGAGGAAGTCTGATCTTCCATTACGGTCGACCTGATCGGTGTGCGGATGACAAGTCAGGCATGCATGTCTGAGGCTACATGGCGGACGCATCCGGGCGTTGTCTGACGTCCCGAGCAGACCTTTAAACTTGGGATGGCCCGGGGTGTGCCGGACAAAATTTGGGTCACCCGGATAGACGTGTGGTACCGATGTGGATGATTTTTCTGTTCAGACCACCGATGGGCCTATGGGTGCTTTTGGGGGTACAATTGGAGATGCTCTTAGGTTATGGATTGTGCGTTGGAACACTTGAAAACTCAGATGTGTGGTCGGTGGTTTCTCCTTTCACTTGAAAAAAACATAGGACCAAGAAACTTGAGTCTCAATCGGAGAAACACTTTCTAGGACAATAGTTCCAAGTAAACCAAGAAACTTGAGTCTCAATCGGAGAAACACTTTCTAGGACAATAGTTCCGAGAAACCAAGAAACTTGAGTCTCGGTCGAGAAACACTTTCTAGGACAATAGTTCCGAGCAACAATTAAATCTCTTTCCCAAAAGAAAATGCTACAAGGTATTCATGATTGATGTGTTAGTTCCTCCATGCGACTTGGTACGAAACTTTGGTGACGAACCCAGCCCATTTCTCATATTTTCAAAGTGGGCATGTTTGTGTGGTGCATTGCTTGCCTAGCTCTAGGAAAAATAGCTAGGGGTGCAAGGGTGTGCTTTGGTTTGGTGCCACAGCTAGTAGTCCAAGGGTGTGCTTGGTCATTGTTCTGTTAGTTGTAAAAAATCTGGCAACTAATGGATGCCCACTTTTTCCTTTCACATATTCTTGTCAAATAGTTGGCTAAATAAGGGTGGACCATACCTTGGCCAAAAAATTGGCTCTTTCTTATTTTACATGTAATCTCAACCATTTTGGGGCCCTTTTTGTTACCCCTCGCTCTATCTTTTCCCTTTGTGACTCGGTTTGCACGGCAATGCAAGCTCAGCAGCCGGCCAATGACACACCTGTGGTGGTTCGTAGTAGCAAACAAAGATGCAGAACTTACGATAGGATTGGCAATGTGCTTTAGGGCTCGTTTGGATTGGCGTTTTCTTGCCGGAAACCGTCGGAAAAAAATCAGGAGCTAACCAGGTCCGTGTAATTTACAGCTAACGGAGGGTGCGGAAATACGGACCGGAAAAGTCTACATCCTTTCCAAGCGGGGCCTTATGCGTATTCTAATGACACTCTTGAATCGAGTCGTGCAATTACCGGCTGTAGCCAACTCCCGGAACACGTACAGTCACCATGCTAAACCTCGACTCTACTTTACATTTAATAACTCCAGTACTAGTATTAGACTTCCAAACTATCCGGTCATGCAATCTCCATATATCTTTTTCAGAAGAGAAAACGCAACTATCATTGACGAAATAGGCCGTAACCCCGCTATATAAATATAGCAACAACCCGATACAATCAACAGTCACGAAATGCTGGGGCGGCAGCAAACATACACCCAAAGCAAGGGGAAGAGAAGAAAAGAAGAAGAAACAAAAAGGAGACATAGGCGGATCGACTAAAACGATGGTGACCCGCCACCGCTGCGCCCTCTCCAACAGAGTACCATCACGCTCCTAGCACCGAATCGACGAGTACCAAGCAGCCCCTTCAAGAAGGTACGCCATTCTGCTGCCCGGACCAGGGCACTGGTCCTAGGGTTTCCCCCGGCACGGAGGGAAGCGAAGGGTATCCTCGACGCCCTTCAGGAAGGAAGGATGCCACCCGGAGGCGGCACCGCGTCGGTGTCGAACAAACCGATAAGGATTTCTCCCGAAACCCCTTCCACCACCCCGGACGATCGGTAACACAGGAGCCCCGCGAGGACGAGCCTCGAAACCACCAGACTAGCCGCCCACGACCATGCGCCAACGAAACCGAAGTCACCACCATCGTCGTCTCACCGAAGTAGGCGTCCAGCTGCCTGCCAGACGGAGGTGAGGAGTAAGAACCAGGCGCAGCAGTACCGCGACCGAGCGGGAGGGAACAACCTCCACCGCCGAGCACGGTAGTCGACCGGACGGGGCAGCAGAGCACACCAGTCTCTGTCAGGTCCGGCCGAGCCCAGCGGGCCCGTAAAGCCCCCATGGGGGCAAACCAGTCCTAATGGAGTTCGGCCGGTCCCGAAATGGGTCCGTGAAGCTCGCCGCCACGCTGCAACCAGGTCGGTCGACGTTGCCGCTGCAGCTGCATCCTCCACCTCCCCTACATCCACAGAACGAGCCTCAGAACCGGCGAGCCCGCCCAGACCCAGATGGAGCCCGGCGGGCCCAGATCTGGGCCGCGGGGCCTAGACGTCGCCGCCCTGCTGCAAGCCGCTGCACCGCATCGCGCCGCCCGCGAGCACGCTTGCATCGCCGCTGAGACACCACCCCTGGCCGAGGCCGGACCACTGTCGCCTGAGGAGCACCGCCGCCGGGAGAGGGAGCCCCGCCTCCAGTCAACCACGGCGCGGGTGAGAACAGGCCGCCGCCGCCGGCGTCCACCGAGCCAAGCTCGGCAGCCCGTGCCGGCGGCGGCGACGGGAGGAAGGAGCGAGGGAGGGCTGGGCTGGGAAAAGCGGAGGCGCGCCGCCGCCACGGGGGGTGACGGGCGCGCCGGGGAGGGAGGGAGTAGGAGAGGAGGAGGAGAGGTGGCGGCGCTGCCGGCCGGCGGCGCGGGGCGGCTAGGGTTGGGGAGGCGCTCGGGAGGTTGGGGATGAGGAGCGGCTATTTAGGAAGGCCGCAACTATCATTGATCTGTCTGTCTCGAGGGATATCGAGATTGTGGGCCGGCTGGGCCAGTAGCGTTTACGCGTTTATACCTCTTTGGTGCTGCTTATCGTCTCCAACCTCTGGTATCTTGTCTCGACCAAAACCGGGGCGCCCTTGCCATCTTCCTCGAACCTTCCGCGCCCTTTGCCAAGGTTATTGCAACAAATCTCTTTTGAATAATATGCTACTACAAGGTATTCATGATTGTGTTACATCCTCCAAGTGACTTCGTACGGAACTTTGGCGATGAACCCGGACCATTTCTCATGTTTACAAAGTGTGCATGTTTGTCATTGTGTGCATTGCTTGCCTAGCCACAGGAAAAATAGCTAGGAGTACAAGGTGTGCTTGGTTTGGTGCCCCAGCTAGGAGTCCAAGGGTGTGCTTGGTCATTGTTCGATTAGTTGTCAAAAATTTGGCAACTAATGGATGCCCACTTTTTCCTTTCACATGTTCTTGTCAAATATGGCTAAATCTAAATGAGGGTGGAGCCAAAAAAAATTGGCAATTCATCTCTTGCCAATATTAAAATTTGGTAGGCTAGTGAACCAAACGCACACCCCACGTTCTTGTTCGCTTTCTTATTTTACATGTACTAATTCCCAACCATTTTGGGGCCCATTTTTCTACCTCTCGCTCTAGCTTTTCCCTTTCTGACTACCATCCTCGGTCTGCACGGCAATGCAAGCACACCATGAAGACAATTGAGAAGAAAAGGTAGCTAATGACACACACCTGTGGGTTTTTTGTAGCCAAAAAGATGCAGAACTCCCTAGACCGAGGTGCCCTATTTCTTTCTGGCGAAAGATTACTACTTCCCAAATCTCATTACGGACGAAAACGACATAATCATGCTAATTTGCAACGATAGCATTTGCATCGAGTCGTGTAATTACTGGCCGTACGTAGCCAACTCCCGGCCGGAGCGCGTATAGTCACCATGCTAAACCTAAACTCCAGTACTGTACTATTACATCTAGTAAAAAAAACTCCAGTACTATTAGACTGCTAGACTGTTCCAGTCACATGCAAGGTCCATATATCTTTCAGAAAAAGAACGCAACTATCATTGATCTGTCGCGAGATATAGATATCAATTGTGGGCTGGGCCAGACGCGTTTATACTTGTTTCGTGCTGCTTATCGTCTCCAACCTCTGGTTTGTTGTCTGGACCAAAACCGCGCGCCCTTTCCATCTTCCTCGAACCTTCCTCACAGTACTATGCAACTCTTGGAATTACCAAGGAAATTGTGAGGCTGCCAACAAATGGAATTGCTGCTGGCGCACGTCGAGTCGTCTTCACGTCGTCATGAGCTGATGCATGAGAGATTCGGCCGGTGCATGCTGCTGCTCTCGATCGGAAATGCGCGTGGGGTAGTTACATGTCAGCTTTCATCGATTGATCAAGAGCTAGCTCGATTCCCAGCCAGTGGAGTGGAGACGAGGCGTAAGCTAGCGAAAGAGGACGCGGTGTTCCAAAATAGAAAGACTTCGTTTGTGTGCCAAACTCTTTCCTAGACCGAAATTACGAGGACGCTGTGGCCGGGCACGCGGTAGATTAGCTCTAGCTACTCCCTCCGTTCCAAATTAATTGACTTCCATTTGTCCACATGTGAATGTATCTATACGTGTAACATGTCTAGATACATTCATGTGTGGACAAATGAAAGTCAATTAATTTGGAACGGAGTGAGTACCTAGCTGCAGGTTGTGCTTTACTTTGTTCCTTGCTTGTTTCTGAGGATTATACTGCCAGCGACATTCTGTGTTCCATAATCTATCTATAGCTGTAGTTTTTACAAGCAAAAAGATTCTACTACGATCCTCTCCTTCTTGTTCACCATGGAGAAAGCAGGCTTGTCGTGAATCTCTCCTCTTCGTGTTTGTAGGAGGGAAAAAGAAAAGATGTTTGTAAAGGAAAAGCGGTACGATATAAGCTTCAGTTGAGCCTCGGTTTGCAGCGTTAGCCCAGCCCGTAATAACTAGCTGTCCGAGATGGTATCTCTATTTAATGGGCTTTATCTTCTAGTTTAAGTTTTTTTTTTTGGTGAATTTTGGAGTTTTTCAGTTAACTCTGCATTCTAAACCCTAAACCTTCTTTGAAAAAATTCCACTCCAGGTACCCTATGTACTTTATGTACAACTTGATTTTTTAATAGGTCGGTACGTATGAATTTATAGTACATATTCACATAAAATGAAAAATTCCACCTCACCATATCATTGGACAAAGCCAACAACCACAAAGTAGATGAATCACATCGCATCCACAAAGTAAGACGACTAGAGCTAGTGGTCATCGCACCGGGCGGGCATATACGTCCACGACACTGTGCGGTAGTGCCGATTTAGATGACAACACTCTAACCGGGACACACAAGGCTTGCGGCGGAGCCTGCATTTCCCTTTGAGCATGTTTTCTTCATTCTCTCTTTTGGGCCCACTTTTGACATGGTATAACTGTTAGTTTTTCTTAGATGGATTTATTTTTAGCACCGTTGTTAAATGTTGCGGAGCCACAAGGTATAAACAATAGTTGGCTACTTCAAACATGCTTCATATTATTACGAGACCGACTATTTCCTCCATTTATGCATCTCGCTTCTACTGAATTTATACTCCACATTCCTTTTTACAAGGTGCTTTTCTTTCGAGTGTTAATTTTTTTCTATCTTTAACCAAGTTTACAAAAAATAGCATAATTGGATTCATCAAGAAATATATTTTTTAATTTACTTAACCATATTTGATACTGGTTTATTTTCTATATATTTTCAATTTTGTAAAAACTAATACATCTTTTAAATATATATAGTTTGACGCGCATTGCGCGTGCAAAATTACTAGTATTCCTAAATAGACTGGTTTCGTCTGGGCTAGGAGGCGGACCAGCACCGAACGTTCGTCGCTCGGTCCGGAAATTAGGAAGCGCTAGATAGAACAGGGGAAGAGCAGTAGTGCAGTGCGTTGTTGGTATGGAGTAGGAGTACTAGATTAGCCGAGACTGGGACAACTCCGGCCTGTTAATAATCATTAGTTCAGTGAACCTACTAATCTACCATGTAGAAATAAGGAATTGTAAGGTAGGGAATGTAGATTTCTGTACAAGGGATGCTGAGGACTGAGGTAATTAACCATTTCGCCGATCGTAAAAAGAGATTATACTAGCTTGTCGGTACTAGTAGTACAATTTCAGAGTTTCAGATTACTGATCAGTGCTGGCTGTGCAGCCTTTCAGTTTCAGTAGTGCTACTTGTCTTGCAGCTCCGAGCAACTCAAGTAAGAACATATCCGATGATCGATAAACCAGTCCCTGCAATTTCTGATACGGAACTCTCCAAGCATATACGGTACATGTGCCTCGATTTGTCACTTCTAGGTTTAGATATTGTTTGGCCTTTTCATGTCTTATCATTTCAATCAGAGCCGAGACTTGTATTCATCAGTGACCATACTGTTGCGGATACGGCCGCTTACTCGTATACAGTATGGGACGTAGCTAGCTTCCCACGGCGATAACCTACTGCCTGCAGTGACAACCTACAATGGATTATAGTGAAAACTAGCTATGTGAGTGCAGAATAATACTCCCTCCGTCCGATAATAACTGTCTCAAGTTTGTCAAAAAGTGAATGTATCCATATATGTTTCATGTCTAGATACATCCATTTTTAACAAACTTGAGACAGTTATTATTGGACGGAAGAGAGTATATATAATGGTCGATCGGAGCGGCGAGGACACATGTTGTGTAGAAGTGCTGAACACCAACCCATAAATGGGCGTACCATCGGCGTCAAATTTTATTCTATGTGCCCAAGGGTAAGAGAACGAATTTTTATTTCTCAAAATCAATTTGGCATCGGATCATGTAGCTGCGCTGTTCCCTCTTTTTGGCTTTGGCACAACCTTCACAACATAGAAAACCAGTGCCAAAAGCCAAGTTTACTATTGGGCACATCTATAGACGTGGACTTTTGGCACATAAGGGCACCTCCAACGGGCTGGCGCAAACGGACCAGCCTAGTCCAAATCTGTCCGATCGGACATGGAAGGTGCTCCAACGGGCTGGCGCAACCTTGTGTTCGCGCGGACAGGCGATTTCGCCCCAAACGCGGCTCAATTTTGGGCCAGCTTTGGGGGAGACGCGGACACGCGTTGTGTCCTCCCATGTCCGCCCCTGGCCCACGTGCCAGCGACCGCGGCCGCCCCTGGTCTTTCTTAAATAGGGACACCTACTCGACGCGTTCCCCACCCGTCCCTATCCATCCCACCTCGACGCTTCCACTCCAAGCCCTAGCCACCACCGACCGCCGCCATGAAGCCAGCCAGGTGGTTCTTCAGTAAGCCCGACCGCCACAATGCGGAGGACAGCAGCTCCCGCGCGCCTCCGCCATCCGACGCGGCCCGCCGTGCCGCAGATCGACGGCAGGAGTGAGGGTGGCTCGCAATGCCCGCCGTCGTGCCGCGCGAGCCCGCGTCTCCAAGGACGTCGCGGAGATGTACTGGGAGATCCGCGCGCCCCTGCCGTGGGGCAACATCCATCTGCCAGATGGATGGCATCTCGGGCCGCAGCGCGTGCCCGTGCCTGCGGTGCCTTGCTCCGGCAGGGCGCGGACGGAGGAAATCCTCCGGCGGCGTAGCTTCCGGCCGCCGGAATTCGTCAACGACCCAGCCTACCACATCGAATCGCCGATGTGGGACCGCTGGTTCGAGGTGGAGCACGACGCGCGCCGGAGGGGTACTAGGTCCCGCCGGAGGAGCACGACGGCTCCTCCTCCTCCGACTTCGATTGGAGCGACGACGACATGGAGGAGGTGGAGGCCCCGCCGCCGAACTGGGCAGCAATGCCGAACCCGGCGTACGGCGGCGCCCAGGACCCGCCAGCGCCCATGGAGGACGAGGAGGCCAACCTGCAAGCCGCCATCGACGCCTCCAACCTGGCGGAGCTGGGCCAGTGGCCTCACCTCGCGGAGGCGCTCCGAGAATCGGCGGAGGCGGCGGCAGAGCAGGAGGGTGCGCAGCGGGACGCAGAGGGGTGGGAGCTGTACGACGAGGCGGCCGCCTGGCGTCGCATGGACGAGGCGGATGCGTACAACCGCCAGGAGGAGGCTGCGGCGTACGGCCTCCGCCAGGTGCCGTGGTCACCGTGGCAGCCTGCTCCGGCGTGGCCGCAAGAGCCCGAGGCGCCGCCTACACCTCCGCCTGCGCCTGTAGGCCCACCGGCGCACCTGTTCTCTGCGCCGCCGTACGTCATCCTCTCGGATGACGACGAGTAGATGGCCACGGCCACGGCGAGTACCTGGCCACGGCGGCGCCAACTCCGGCAGGTAGCCAGCCCCATCCCCAAACCCACTATAGCTAGGGTTTAAGTTTTTTTCTCAAATTTGTGTCACTGGCCCGTGGGGCCCTACTACTGAACCCTCCTAATATATGTAAATAATTCTTTTTTTTCGTCTTTTCCATTTTTTGCGCCACGCCGTTGGGGGCACCTCCACCCCAAAATGAAAACATGTCCGCGGTCCGCCCCCAAACGGACCAAAAGGGACACATTGGGGTCCCTTTGCGCCAGCCCGTTGGAGGTGCCCTAAAGACAATCGAGGAGGGAATCTAACGGCTACGGGTAGCTTCGCGACTAGGAAACAAATTAGTGTTAATAATGAGGTGGAAAAGAAGCATTAATTAGGAATACAAATGTATAGGGGCATGCTGGTAATAAATATCATTATGATTGTTTGACTTTCTAGTGCATGCATGCACGGGTTAAGTGACATTTAAGTGCAAACTAATTTATTGATTAGAGTGATGGTCATTAGACCGTCTATATGCGAAAAATAATTCCATAATTCCAAAATTTTGAATCCAACCACCCACGGACTCCTCGCCGGTGAGGTCAGCTGAGGCATTCTCGGGACCGCCTCCCCGACGTCCTCCATGCCCCTGTCAGGCCGATGCAAAGAACCTGGGACGCAAACCCAGATTTGAGACATCACCAGCCTCTTCGAGTGTTCGTCAACTTGTCGCACCTCTGAGCCACGACCCCTCTGCTCCACGCGCCGCTTGCCGCACCCAGCCACTTGCCAGAATCGCATGACCCCGCCAGCCACAGAGCCTCGCAGCTTGCCAATAAGCACCGTGCCTGACCACCATCTCGCGCCGCTGGACCCGCCGCCGCCTCCGCCAACCGGAGATCGCGCCACCGAGGCACACCGCTGCCGTCGCCCTAACTTCCAGGGCCGCCACCCCAGCTTCCGCTCACCCACCACGGCGAGCGCACCACCAGCCATGGAAACCCCCACCACCCTTTGGGAGTGGGGCTCGCCGCCACCGCGGCGGCGGCGTTAAAGCGGATGGGGAGGAGCCCCAAGCGGCGATGTTAAGGGTTTCGCCCTGCTGCCGCCCTCGGGGGGACTCGGGTGGGTTCGACTGATAGAATGTGAATCTCAATAGTAGTATGCATGTCTGCCTCCTCAGAGTCCTGCCTCTTAAGTGGATGTGAGAAATGACTTATTTGCATGATCGAGTTTATATGAAGACACCGCGGCAACCATACCCGCCCTAAGAAGCCATGCATCAGTGGCGGACGCAGGAAAAAAAAATCTGAGGGTGGGCACACTTCTGAAAAAGAAAATTGCGTTGCGAACTTTTTTGCTAAATGAATACTATAAATAGCAAATCGATTCAAAATAATATAAAATAATCATACCGTAAGTCTTTCGATACAATTTTTTTTAAATATGCGTGATTCGAATACAAATAGTTTAAAACATGAACAAAGCGAGCACAAAACCTAAAATCTAATGATAAAAAACCAACGGTGATGAAGAAAACCTCGTTGCTTCATGATTCCGATAAGGAGCCGCAATATCACTATTTTTCGTAATCAATTTTACAATTACAACAAACACAAGCAAAAATTAGAAATTAACTTGGGAATTTCGAAAATATCAGTACACCTTGACAATTAACACAAGCAAAAAAAGTTGGAGATTATTACAAAGGGAAAATTGGCTAGAGCACACCGTTATTTTCCGGTATTTGCCGAAACACACCGCCGGAACGTGTCTTTGCCCAGTACCACTACAATTTTGTGGCACATTTGCCAGAACACATTGTATGGCCCAAAACGTAAAGTTTGACGTTTTTGCTTTAGTTGACCGACCTATGTCCGGTTTTGAGCATTTTTTTCTCTAATTTAAATTTTT
Source organism: Poa pratensis (assembly GCA_947311845.1). Lineage (NCBI taxonomy): Eukaryota > Viridiplantae > Streptophyta > Magnoliopsida > Poales > Poaceae > Poa > Poa pratensis. The sequence goes on along the minus strand of CAMZMU010000072.1, from coordinate 44,939,728 downwards.
GCGTCAAGGGCAGTCTGTATGTATCCACTTAGGACATTAGTATGCAAGCAAAATGAAAAGTAGAATAGCATTTTGCCGCAACTGAAACCATACTTTAACCATATTGAGTACCAGGAACATTCAACCAGAAACTGGACAAAAAATTGAAGAATAATATATGACCGATATAGTTTCAGATTGAACATAGGCATATATGTTCAGCTAGCAGCCCGACATATATAGCCCGCAGGGGAGGCCGACGAGGGGAGGCCGGCCGCGGCAAGGGAGGCAGGGGCGGCACCGTCAGCCGATGGAGTGAACTTTGGGGACGGATCGAGCGAGGAGACAGCTCGTACCCATCGTTCTCGTACAGGAAAATAGTATGATTTGGGCTTTATTGGGCCATCTGAGTCCTAATCTTCTAATTCTTAGTAGGTAAAAAAATGTTTTCAAAATATCTGGGTGGGCCACACCCTCTGGGTCCGCCAGTGCCAGGCATCACGCGATGTGTCGACTTGAGGAAATGGCCGGCATCCAAAGAGAGAGCAAACAAAGGAGAAAAGAAATTCGTGACAATTGTCGATCAAAAGGAGCCTCGGAGTAAAATGCGCTGTAAATGCGAGCATCTTGCAAGTCGCTGCCCGTGTGTGTCGAACTCGTACTTGGACCAAAGTGTGAAGGAATAAAGTGTACCGGGGTGGCCAAAGCTTTGAACTCGATTCAGTCCTCCTGACGGCAAGTCAAATCCCCGAGATGATGGCAGTCCAATCGAACCAAATATATCTAGCCATCGCGCCAATATGTTCTCTTCTTGATTATTTTTGCTTCATTGGACTTGGGATTTGGGAACTTTCGGGGTCTCGCAGCGCCCGATTTTGCTAGTTCACGCATGAATTGCGCTGTTTTCGGCGAGCTGTAAGTACTGTACATACGTTGTGAAATCCTTGTGTGGTTTTTTAATCTGCTCTTATATCCGTCAAATCTGTAACTCGGAAAGTCTGAACATCATTTGCTTGATTGTTTTATTTCCGTGTTGAGAGTACTTTGCCCGTCGCATGCAGGTTTTTCTGAAGGTGTACAGTCCCTAGCGGCCTAGACTGCATGTGAGTAAGGTTCTACAGTATGTAGATTATTTTTTTGAGCTATAAGAGCATGTCTAGTAGAACCCTTAAACCCTCAAACCCTCATAGCAGTTTTACAGGTTGAAAATAGTAGTTTTTGTGCACTTTTACGGATTGAAAAACAGAGAACCCTTAAACCAACCCTTATAACGGAATTCCGTTATAAGGGTTGGGTTTAAGGTTCTAGTCTTTGCCTCAACCCAACCTGTAAACCTGTCACACATTCATCACAATATGCCACAAAAACACAATGAACCATCAAACATACTACAAAATAACAATCATGGATGCATGGTTTAATAGTTTTTACATCACAGAATCATCATCTTGCCCATCTCATTGGCACCATCACCAAAAACTTACACCTCGGCGCCATCTTCTAGGCCACTCCACCACCATCAAACCGCACCATCATGCGAGTTGTCGACGCCGCCATCGCTCATGGGAGTGTCAACTCGAAAGGTAGAGGAGGACCCTCGGAACATCATCTTCCTCTCCGCGATGTCCTCCTTGCACTCCTTCCACCACTGCAGCTGATCTTCATCCATGTCCTTCTTGGACATCATCATGTGCTCCTTCTCTTCCATCATGAGCTCTTTCCATACCTTGGCTTCTTTCACCTTGACCATCCTCTCATCCAAGTCGGCCTTGCGCTTTGCCTCCTCACGCTTTGCTTCAATGTGTGCAAGCTTGACCACCTTCTTTTGCTCGGTGATGAGAAGCTTTGTCTCCAACGTCTTGGTTGTCAAAGCCTCTCTTGCCTTCATCATATGGTCCATCTTCTCCTTAGGCTAGACGCCTCTCCTTCCATCTTCACCCTAAGCTTGGCCTTCTTGCATCCCTCGGGCTTGTTCAAGTTCCTCTCCGGCTCCTCCGGATCATCCATGTCATACATATCCTTCTTCTTCGGTGTGGTTTCTTGATCCCTCAACTTCCACTTGTCATATGTTTGAAGAATTGACCAAACATGCTTGAATGGGAAACGTTTGCCCTTGGAAGCGGCCATCTCCTTGTACCTCAAGCCGGCGGCGGCGGCCACATCCTTCTTCTTCGGCGCCCTACGCTTTGGTTGCGCCTTCCTCGCGGCCGGGGAGGACGCCTTCACCTTCGCCGCTGCAGCACGCGGCCCACCCGAGGCCACCTTGGCCCGGGCCCGAGGTGCGGCCGCGACGGCCGGGGCAGGCGGGCGGGCGGAGGCTGGGCGGCTGGGGCGAGGGCGGCGGCCGCGGACGCGACGAGGTGGGTCCCCGCGCGCCTCCGCTTGGTGCCGACGAGGTGCGTCGCCGCCACCACGGCCGCGACGGAAGGGGAGGCGGAGGCGGACGGGGCGGCCATGGCGGGAGCGGCCGGGGTCGGGGACGGGGCGGGGACGGGCGCGGCGGGGGCTGGTGGCTCTAGGTTGACGAGGGCATATCTCCCCGGCAATAGTGCCAGAAACAATGCTTGTACGTCACACGTCAGTTGGGAACCCCAAGAGGAAGGTATGATGAGTGCAGCAGTAAGTTTTCCCTCAGTATGAAACCAAGGTTTAATCGAACCAGTAGGAAAACGAGGTTTGCTTCGAAGGTGTTGGTGAAGGAGTGTAGTGCGGCGCAACACCAGGGATTCCGGTGCCAACGTGGAACCTGCACAACACAATCAAATTACTTTGCCCCAACTTAACAGTGAGGTTGTCAATCTCACCGGCTTGCTGAAAACAAAGGGTTAAACGTATCGAATGGAAATGATGTTTGTTTGCATAAAACAGTAGAGAACAATGATTGCAGTAGATTGTATTTCAGATGTAAAAGAATGGACCGGGGTCCACAGTTCACTAGTGGTGTCTCTCCAATAAGATAACTAACATGCTGGGTAAACAAATTACAGCTGGGCAATTGACAATTGATAAGTGCATATAACATGCATGTGTGAGCTGTGGTGTCTACTATGAGATTCATTTGGGCATTACGACAAAGTACATAGACCGCTATCCAGCATGCATCTATGCCTAAATAGTCCACTTTCCGGTTAACATCCGTACCCCTTCCAGTATTAAGTTGCAAGCAACAGACAATTGCATTAAGTAATGTGCGTAATGTAAACAATACATTCATCCTTGAATAAAGCATTGCTGTTTTACCCCTAGTGGCAACAACACATCTACAACCTTAGAACTTGCTGTCACTATCCCAGGTTAAATAGAGGTTGAACCCAACTATCATGCATAAATACCCCCTCTTGGAGTCACAAGTATTCACTTGGCCAAGGCTTCAACAAGTAACGGAGAGCATGCAAGATCACAAATGACATAGACATGATAATATAATATTCAGCTCCACATAGGTATCAATATAAGTCAGATCCCAGCAAACACAACATGTAGCATTACAATAAGATGATCTTGATCATGATAGGCAGCTCACAAGATCTAAACATGATGGCACAAGTGGAGAAGACAACCATCTAGCTACTGCTATGGACCCATAGTCCAAGGATGAACTACTCACGCATCACTCCGGAGGCGGGCATGGCGATGTAGAGCCCTCCGGTGATGATTCCCCTCTCCGGCAGGGTGCCGGGAAGAGCTTCAGAACCCCCCGAGTTAGGGTTGACGACGGCGGCGGCAGCGAATATGTTCTGGATGAAAGGCTCGGTGTTTTAGGGTTTTCACGTCTCGGGGAATAAATAGGCGAAGGGGCGATGTCGGCGGACCCCCGAGGGGCCCAAACCACAGGCAGGCGCGGCTGGGGCCGCGCCGCCAGGTGGTTTGGCCACCTCGTGGCTCTCCTTCGGACTCCGTGTACGTGCTGGAAAAATAGGGACTTGGCCTTTTGTTTCGTGCAATTCCGAGAATATTTCCAGAAGTAACTTTCTGAAACCAAAAACAGCAGAAAACAGGGAACTGGCACTGTGGCATCTTGTTAATAGGTTAGTCCCAGAAAATGCATAAAAGTGATACGAAGTGTATATAAAACATGTAGCAAATGGTATAATATAAGCATGGAACAGCAGAAATTATGGATACGTTGGAGACGTATCAAGCATCCCCAAGCTTAGTTCTACTCGTCCTCGAGTAGGTAAAACGATAACAACAAATAATTTCTGAGGAGACATGCTTTCACACAATCTTGATCAATATATTGCAAGGCTCATGTCATGAATGAAGTGACTCAAAGCAATGATCTATAGTTTGCTAACAAATAGATAAAGAGTAAACAATGAATCATATAAGCAAAAACTTTTCATGAATAGTACTTTCAAGACAAGCATCAAAAAGTTTTGCATAAGAGGTAACTCATAAAGCAATAGATTCAAAGTAAAAGGCATTGAAGCAACACAAAGGATGATTAAGTTTCAGCATTGCTTTCAACTTGTAACATGTATATCTCATGGATAGTTGTCAACATAAAGCAATATAACAAGTGCAATAAGTAAACATGTAAGAATCAATGCACACAAAGTTGACACAAGTGTTTGCTTCTAAGATAGAAAGGAGTAGGTAAACTGACTCAACATAAAGTAAAAGATAGGCCCTTCGCAGAGGGAAGCAGGGATTAAATCATGTGCTAGAGCTTTTTAAGTTTTCGAAAGCATATAGAGAGCACAAAATAAGTATTTGAGAGGTGTTTGTTGTTGTCAACGAATGGTAGTGGGCACTCTAACCCCCTTGTCAACCAGACTTTCAAGAGCGGCTCCCATGAAGGACGTTATCTCTACCAGCAAGGTAGATCATCCCTCTTCTCTTTTGTTTACACATGTATTTTAGTTTCTTTATAGATGACACTCCTCCCAACCTTTTGCTTACACAAGCCATGGCTAACCGAATCCTCGGGTGCCTTCCAACATTCACATACCATGGAGGAGTGTCTATTTGCAAAATTAAGTTGCTTACTGATAAATCAGGGCAAAACATGTGAAGAGAATTATTAATGAAAGTTGTAATTAATTGGGGCTGGGCACCCCGTTGCCAGCTCTTTTTGCAAATTATTGGATAAGCGGATGTATATGCCACTAGTCCAGGTGAAAGTCTGTCAGAAGTAAATGACAAGATTGAAAGATAAAACACCACATACTTCCTCATGAGCTATAAAACATTGACACAAATAAGGAGTAATAAAGTTTTGAATAGTTTAAAGGTAGCACATGAAATATTTACTTGGAATGGCAGGAAATACCACATAGTAGGTAGGTATGGTGGACACAAATGGCATGGGTTTTGGCTCAAGTTTTGGATGCACGAGAAGCATTCCCTCTCAGTACAGAGTTTAGGCTAGCAAGGTTGTTTGAAGCAAACACAAGTATAAACCGGTACAGCAAGAATCACATAAAAACATATTGCAAGTATTATAAGACTCTACACTGTCTTCCTTGTTGCTCAAACATTTTACCAGAAAATATCTAGACCTTAGAGAGAACAAATATGCATCCCAAGTCTCAACAAGCTCTACGGTAGTTCTCCACTACTAGGCTTTAACTACATGATGCAAGAGCTTAAACATGATCTACTTGAGAGCTCAAAACAATTGCAAAGCATCAAATCAAAACAAGACAATGATCTACAAGAATGCATATGTCTTTTCCAATACCAACTACTACATGTAGCATTTTCTTTCTTCCAAACAAACACCAATAATTTATTTAAACATAAACTCTCCAAATGATAATATAATGCAGCAAGAGAGTATTTATAAACAAGTGCTAACAGCTCGAAGAGATGCATGAAAAACAGGAGCTAAAAGCACTGCAGTAGCTAGTTAAGAATACTCAACAAATATAAGTGAAGAACATGAGTATTCACATGAAAAAGCGGAGCGTGTCTCTCTCCCACACAAGGATTGCTAGGATCCGAATTTATTCAAAAAAAACAAAAATAAAAACACACAGACGCTCCAAGTAAAGCGCATAAGATGTGAAAGAATTAAAATATAGTTTCACTAGAGATGACCTGATAAGTTTGTTGATGAAGAAGGGGATGCCTTGGGCATCCCCAAGCTTAGACGCTTGAGTCTCTCTGAATATGGTTGGGATGAACCACGGGGGCATCCCCAAGCTTAGGCTTTTCACTCTTCTTGATCACATAATATCACCCTTCTCGCTTGATCCTTGAAAACTTCCTTCACACCAAACTCAAGACAGTTCTCATTAGAGGGTTAGTGCATAATCAAAAATTCTCATATTCTGTAATGATACAATCAATCCCAAAGCTTCTGGACATTAGCTACAGCCACCAATGCTTTGTGGAGCAAAGAAATCCACACAAACACAGTAAAAGAGCGAATGCAAAACAAAAGGCAGAATCTGTCAAAAACAGAACAGTCTGGAATGACGAATTTTTTCGAGGCACTTAAGTTGCTCAGATGGATCTGGCCTAAAATAATGAAAGTTGCGTACATATCTCAGGAATATGCGTGATTTTTCTCAGAATTTTTTGAATTTTCTACAGGGAGATAAGCTCAAATCCGTGACAGCTAAAAATCTGTCACTGCGCAGAAATCCAAATCTTGCATCAACTTTCAATATAGAACTTTACTTGGCACAACATTGCGATAAAATAAAGATACAAAGGAGTTGCTACAGAAGTAACAAAACTCCTTGACTCAAAGAAAACAAAAATAACAGCAAATAAAAACGATGGGTTGTCTCCCATAAGCGCTTTTCTTTAACGCCTTTCAGCTAGGCGCAGAAAGTGAAAATCAAGTGTTGTCAAGTGGCAAATCATTCAAATCATCAAAAGCTTCTTCCAACACACAGCTTGTAACAATGGGTATCTTAGATGTTCCTGGAGGTGTTTCATTACCTTTAACCGTACTAAAAGTTTTATCAATTTTAAGCTCATAATGAGTCTTTGGTTTTGGCACTTTAGGAACATACATAAACTTTTGCTCTCTACCCACATAAACTTTCTCCTTTTTAGACTTAAGAGAAGTAAAGGTTGAACTTAAGGTTTCAATAGCTTCCTCTAACTCATCAATTCTATGATTTTGGGTGTCATGGATATTATTATCCTCAAGAACAGTGATTCTTTCATTGATGGTGGCTATTGATTCATTAGTCTTACCAATACAATCAAGAAAATTTGGAAAAAATTCTCCATAGAGTCTAACTTATTTATAACATCCTCCAAGGTGATCTCAATTTTAATATCTTTAGTGGGTGGTGTTCCTACCAAACTTTCAATAATATTACAGGCTTCTAAAGCAGGAGTACCCAAGAAATTTCCACCTGTAAGAGTGTCTAGAACATACCTATACCAACTAGAGATACCAACATAAAAGTTCCTAAGGAGGATAGTGGTAGAGTGTTTCTTAGTACATCTATGATGAGCATCACTAATTCTATACCAAGCATCTTTCAAATTTTCACCTCCTAGTTGCCTAAAAGAACGAACTTCAACTTCAGGAGCATTCATTTTGAAAAACAAAATCAAACTGAATTAAACAAGTAACTAATTTTTTTGTGTTTTTGATAAAGAGAGCAAACAAGACTAAATAAAAATAAACTAAGCAAGACAAATAACAAAGTAAAGAGATTGGGTGTGAGAGACTCCCCTTGCAGAAGCAATTCGGTTTTCCCCGGCAACGGCGCCAGAAAACGTGTTGGTGGCTCTAGTTGACGAGGGAATATCTCCCCGGCAATAGTGCCAGAAACAATGCTTGTACGTCACACGTCAGTTGGGAACCCCAAGAGGAAGGTATGATGAGTGCAGCAGTAAGTTTTCCCTCAGTATGAAACCAAGGTTTAATCGAACCAGTAGGAAAACGAGGTTTGCTTCGAAGGTGTTGGTGAAGGAGTGTAGTGCGGCGCAACACCAGGGATTCCGGTGCCAACGTGGAACCTGCACAACACAATCAAATTACTTTGCCCCAACTTAACAGTGAGGTTGTCAATCTCACCGGCTTGCTGAAAACAAAGGGTTAAACGTATCGAATGGAAAATGATGTTTGTTTGCATAAAACAGTAGAGAACAATGATTGCAGTAGATTGTATTTCAGATGTAAAAGAATGGACCGGGGTCCACAGTTCACTAGTGGTGTCTCTCCAATAAGATAACTAACATGCTGGGTAAACAAATTACAGCTGGGCAATTGACAATTGATAAGTGCATATAACATGCATGTGTGAGCTGGTGTCTACTATGAGATTCATTTGGGCATTACGACAAAGTACATAGACCGCTATCCAGCATGCATCTATGCCTAAATAGTCCACTTTCCGGTTAACATCCGTACCCCTTCCAGTATTAAGTTGCAAGCAACAGACAATTGCATTAAGTAATGTGCGTAATGTAAACAATACATTCATCCTTGAATAAAGCATTGCTGTTTTACCCCTAGTGGCAACAACACATCTACAACCTTAGAACTTGCTGTCACTATCCCAGGTTAAATAGAGGTTGAACCCAACTATCATGCATAAATACCCCCTCTTGGAGTCACAAGTATTCACTTGGCCAAGGCTTCAACAAGTAACGGAGAGCATGCAAGATCACAAATGACATAGACATGATAATATAATATTCAGCTCCACATAGGTATCAATATAAGTCAGATCCCAGCAAACACAACATGTAGCATTACAATAAGATGATCTTGATCATGATAGGCAGCTCACAAGATCTAAACATGATGGCACAAGTGGAGAAGACAACCATCTAGCTACTGCTATGGACCCATAGTCCAAGGATGAACTACTCACGCATCACTCCGGAGGCGGGCATGGCGATGTAGAGCCCTCCGGTGATGATTCCCCTCTCCGGCAGGGTGCCGGGAAGAGCTTCAGAAACCCCCCGAGTTAGGGTTGACGACGGCGGCGGCAGCGAATATGTTCTGGATGAAAGGCTCGGTGTTTTAGGGTTTTCACGTCTCGGGGAATAAATAGGCGAAGGGGCGATGTCGGCGGACCCCCGAGGGGCCCAAACCACAGGCTGGCGCGGCTGGGCCGCGCCGCCAGGTGGTTTGGCCACCTCGTGGCTCTCCTTCGTCTCTCCTTCGGACTCCGTGTACGTGCTGGAAAAATAGGGACTGGCCTTTTGTTTCGTGCAATTCCGAGAATATTTCCAGAAGTAACTTTCTGAAACCAAAAACAGCAGAAAACAGGGAACTGGCACTGTGGCATCTTGTTAATAGGTTAGTCCCAGAAAATGCATAAAAGTGATACGAAGTGTATATAAAACATGTAGCAAATGGTATAATATAAGCATGGAACAGCAGAAATTATGAATACGTTGGAGACGTATCAGGGGCCGGGACGGGGCGGGAGGGGACGGCGGCCATGGAGGGCGGCGGCGGGAGACGGGCAAGGCGGCGGCGGTTGGGATTTTTTCCTCCCGCGCGTGGGGAGAGGATGGATCCGGGTTGGCAAGGGTTGACCCCTCCAACCTGTGTTTCTACAGGCCAGCAGGAGGTTCCCAGGTTCGCCCTGTAAAAAAATTTAGCGTTTTACAGTTTTAGGGGTTCTAGTCTTTGTGTTTTTTTCGTTTCAGCCCGTAAAAAAGCGGTTAAATTTACAGGTTTGGGGATTTAAGGGCTCTACTAGAGATGCTCTAAGGTGGTTTTATCCACCGCCCAAATAGATAGAAAGAGATGACCCAGTTTATAAGGAAAACCGGGTCCAAAAATCATACAAGCTGTACAATGCCTTGTTTATAAGGAAAACAGGACAACCGCACCGACGTAGCAACCAGGACGAACTCCGCATTGCCCGAAGCTGAACCAGTCATGGTCGACGTACCCTCTGCCCGCGTAGTCTCTGTCCAGGTCGCCACCAAAACCATCTTGTTCCTGGGCCGCCGCCCTGACGTAGCAACCAGATCGACCTTCGCATTGTCCGAAGTCGATCCAGTCGGGTCGACGAACCCTCTGCCCACGCAGTTTTCATCCAGGTCGCCACCCAGACCCACACAAACCAACGGCTCTACCTCATAGAACCGTCGTAGCGTGGGAGACCGAGGCCGCCGCCTCGACATACCACCACCGTCCGGGGCCGCCGCCCCGTTCTTCCGCTCCCCCTAGCAACCAGCTTCCGCGAACCCACCGCACCGCGGGCCGATAACTCCCAGACGACGCCTCCAAGAAGGTAGTGACGCGTCCGTCACCGTCGCCCGCTCCGACGGAGCTTAGGTTTTCACCCGGATATTATCAGACTGCACGCGTCGGACCAAGTAGAAACTCCACGACGACGCAACCAAGAAAGGAACGACGCCCGAAGGCGCCGCCGTCGTCGGCAGAAACCGAGGTCCGTGCAAGGCTTTCGCCCGGAGTTCTACCTGCCCGTGAAGCCCCGGAGTCACAAATGGAAGCATCTTGTCGCCGACCACCAAACCCATCTGCAACTGACCACCAGCACCGGAATCCTCGCCCTCGGGAGCCAAGAGCCTGCTCCATCTCGACGCGAAGGGCATCCACGCCGCCCCCACGCCCATCATCTGCCGCAGACGGTAGCCCGCTAACACCGCGCCCAGAACATTGCCTGAGCGCAAACCTCCGCCGCCTGAGGCCCAGAGATGGCCCGCGGGGCCCAGATTTGGCTCGCCCCGCGCCCATCTCCCACCGCCGGACGCGCCCGCCACGCTTCGCCAGCCGAGCCTCCTCCATGGTCGCGCCCCGAGCCCCGTCTCCATGCACCCGACGACCGCCGCCAAGGCAATCGACGAGCCCGACCCGCCGCCCATGCGGCCAGGTCCGCCGCTATCAGATCCGGGCAGAGGAACCCCGGATTCGCCACCCCGCAGCCCAGTGCGGTCCGGAGCCGCCGCCGCGACGTGGAAGCCGGCGGCAGCAGCGGCGAGGAGGGCGCGGCGGTGGAGACTCTGGCAGCGCGGGAGGGGCGCCCCCGGTGTCACCTGCGTGCGACGGGGGGGGGGGGGGGGGGTGGTATGTAGAAATCATGTGCATGGCGAAAGAAAAAGGATAGTTGGTCGATCTCCATGCCTTTTCTTGCAACGACTTCAATGGCGGCTTTCTTGTCCAATAGTAGGAGTATTTGTCTTTTGCAATGCGCACTTTATTATCTATTCTACAGTTGGACTAACTTAATAACCAATAAAAGATGACAGCCTACGCCATGGAGGAGGCATAGAAAATGCATTAGAAGTTTGCTCCATGCATTATCTAGATCGAGGCAATCAGGGACATGCATGCCATGGGTACTCTGAAATAGCAGGAGAGAACCCACACCGTGAAGAAGAAGAAACGGTACTACACGACGCAAATGGTACATACATGCTTCCATGTGAGCCATCTGAATGAACACCGAGAAAATGACGAACAATATCCACCAGCCTTGCAGTAACACACACCAAAGCTATCTTATGACTCAGGTTGTCAATCTATTAGTCAAATATCATTGCCCATCTATATATCGTTTTGAGGAAAGCAAAATGCAGAACACGGTTCAAAACATCTCGGACAATTAACACAACAAGTAAGATTCAGGTCTTAATTTGCATATACACAAATATTACAGTGGCCAACTGGACTGATCACAGTCACACGCGCCTAGCTAGCTAAAACTAACTCTTTAATTACTAGCAGCAATGTAATTTATCATCCCCATCTTCCTGTTTTTTTACCATTTCCAAAACTATGCCTCTGACGCCCATGGCATGATCGTGCATGCACGGCCGCCGGTCGGCTAGCTGCACGGCGTCCGTCCGACCCGAACCTTGTCGGCGATCCGGTGTGCCGCGCCGAGTCATTCACGGCATGTAGAGCTTGCTGCCGCACTTGCAGCGCCACACCTCCGGGTAGTACTCCCACTGGGTGCCGATGCCGGGCTGGATGGCCACGCGCACCGCCCGGCACGGCGTGCACCGCCCGCACCGTGACCGGCACGTCGGCGGCGACGACCCGGGACCCAGAAGGCGCCGGCGAGGAGCCACCGCTGCGGTGTCGCCGTCGTCTGAAGATGACGTGCTACTCCGTATCAGCAGCGTGGACGACCCTGCCCTCCTCATGTGCTGCAGCACCGGGTCTGGCCTCCCTGCAGCGGCGACAGCTACAGTACAAGTTCACCACAGGATTAATTGCAGGTATGCACACGTGTTAGAACTTTACCAACTCTACTGTTTGACAAGTACTACAAACAAAACACGGTCCCGAAAAAAGCAACAAAATACAGTCCTGAAAAAATCAACAATTTCATACGGGGAATTCGTTCGTTATTATGCATAACAGCAGGAAAATTTCATAACGCATACCAGACATTTGGCCCATGTAGTCGAGGGTGTTCATATGAATGGTATTATTCGGAGTAAGTATTTCGGAAATTCACTTTGCCACCCGGTATTTCGCGAATACATCTTCATATTCTATATGTTCACAAAGTCGTTTCACCAAAAACCGACTTATTTTGTGCCTTGTGTAAAAAAGATAAAAAAAATGTTGTGAAAAGTCTTATTTTAGCACCAAATTTTTTATTTTTTATACAAGCCACAAAAAATGTCGGTTTTTTGTGAAACGACTTTATAAACACATAACATGCTAAGATCTATGCGCAATTTTTTTCCATTTTTTTTACTTTTTAAAATATGTGTAAAATGTATTTTAAATAAAGGTGCATATCCACCTGGAGCCAAGACACCACTCCCTAAGTATTTGAGCTAATTTAAACTCATAAAATTTTGTGAGACCAAAGCGTAATTGTTGCAGAATTCGGTGGGTAGGAGTATTGCAGTGCTGGATGGGTCTTTTTGGAGATTCTCCAACTTCTCCTGCACTGAAGTTGATGTCGGGTATGTGTGTGCGTGCGTGAACAATAAATTAGATGGTGTATGATTTTCTGGACCAGGCCGGGTACTGCCAGGGTGGGGGCACCAAAGACTATACTAGGAGAAAAAAGGCACGCATGCGCTGGTTGGTGAAGACCGAGATGACTTCTAGACAAGAAGGTGAGTTGTTCATTTGATGATTTGCAATGGACATAAAATTAATTTACAAATTAACTTTATTATGCATCAGAGAAACAAAAATCTCCATTACCAATCATGTGGACTTCTTTTCGTAGGATCTGTGGATTGCTAGAAAAAAGTCCTAGTGGCCAAGTTGGTGATTGCACAATTAAATTGTTGGGAATTTTGCCCAGCTAGGCTTAGTAGTCCATGAATTATGGGAGTGATTAAGCCAGCTTGGCTAGCTAGTTCAGCAGTCCATGTATGATGACAGCAATGTAGAGTAAGCCTAGCCAGCTTGACAAGCTAGTTGTAGCGACGGACAGAGAATGTAATTTGCAAACAAGGGCTACTATACGCTGGCTTTGCATCAAGGGAGATTATAGGAAACATGCTATATAAACGATGAATATCTTCCCTGTATGCATGTCGGTCATTCGAGTTTTCTCCAGCAAAGTATGTAAAGAGCAAACAAATGCAGTGTCCTCTGAAGACGGACCAATAAAAATGAGAGTACTAGTAGTAGTTTGCATGGGGAGTTATGGAGAGGAATAAAGCAGGGAGAGAACTTTGGCGACCTAGCTACCAGATCGTAGAGACCTAGCTAATGTTAATCGCACGAACTACACAGTTCAATTGAGCAATCTCGGAGCACACTAGATTAGCTAAGTACTAAGAGTCTACGACTGATCTGGTGGCCTAAGCTAAATCCACTTCAATTAATCTGATGAAGAATAGAGGACATCAAAATGGAGGCAACATCGGAGCTAGCAAAGTAGCAAACCAAACAGAGAAGAAAAGGAAGGACTCGAACTACTTCGGACTAACAGAAGAGACGAAAAGAAGAGCTATATACAGCCAGCTAGGCCCCTCCACTTACCAACGGCCGCAGAGAAGAAGAAGACGACGGCGGCAAAGGCGGCGGGGTGGCGCCAGCTCCGGCGGCGGCTCACCGCGCCCATCTCGCCGAGTAAAGACCCGCACGCGCGCGCAGGACGCCAACAGGGCGGCGCATGCAAAGGCTAGCTGCAGCTTCCAACAGCACGGCAAGCTAGCCCGCCGCCCTGGAAATACTAGACTGAAAATGACGAGACGGCAGCGCAGCAATGGGAAGCAATGGCCACCGACCGACCGACCTCTGATCCAATTTGTAGTTGCGAGTGAGTGGGTCACAGTGTGCTTTTTTTTTTTTTGACGTGCACAGTGTGCTTTTGAGAGCGAGAGAGAAGGAAAGCTAGGAGGGGTAGGGGGCACTGTGGTGAGCTAGCGGAGGGGAGGGGCTGCCCGGCGACTAGCTAGCACAGGCATGTAGCATGTTGCCCGGTGCAGAGAACGTAACGTGACCTGCGATTTTTATTGGGCACCTGCAGCCTCACCCGGGCCCGGAAGGGAGAAAGAAGGGCTATTTTTTTAAATAATACAATTTTTTTATTAAATTCGAGAAATATTACGCGTTTTCAGAGTTTTTAAAAAATAATATACCCTAATTTACGCCGTGGACGACAAGTACCTGTCGTCTGCGCCGTGGACGACCAGTCCTTATCGTCTGCGCAGGCCGTGGCCCATCCCGCCCACGCGCTCAACAGGCCAGTCGTCTTCGAGTGGACGACAATCGTCCACGTAGTCGCCGATAGGACTTATCGTCCGCGCTACGTGGACGATAGGACTTATCGTCCGCGGCGCGGACGATTAGTCGCTGTTAAGGCTCAGGCCGTTTCCTTTCATCCTCCTTCCGTTTCTCTCTCTGTTCTTCAAATTGCTGCTCGAGTCCGGCGATTTCCGAGCGATTTCCTCCAACGAGCCACGAAAACTTCACCCTAGAGGGTTCTAGAGTTAGTACAGAGCAGGGGCAACGTCGATCTACTCATGGGATAGCTTGGGGTGGTGATTTGGTGGAGCTTGTTTGGAGCAATGGTGGAGATGCGGTGAAGTTTGGGATAGCTCGAGCAAGAGGTCGTGGTGGTGGTGGTGCGGCTGCTGCTCCGGTGGTGGTGGTGGTGCTGCTCCGGTGAATCAAGCACGCTTCAAGGGTGAGTGGTGTTTGGCTAATTAGGGTTTAGATTAATTAAGTTTGTATTAATATTTAGGTTGTCGTGCGGGAGTGTTTAGTTGGTCATGTCGTAGATAATTATATAGTTGTTAGTAGATAATTATATAGTTGTTAGTATTTAGTTTGTCGTGCAGTTGTATTTTTAGGTATTCGGTAGTAATATTTAGTCTGTTGTCCGATTTTATGTAGTTTTTCCGGTAGTAATGGGTATTTCGTGCTACTTAATTGTTGACGAGTCATAATATTTTTCTAAGCAAACAGAGATGTCTGATGTAGTGAAGTGTACGTTCTACTACGGTGCTGGTACTGTGTTAACAAATGAATTGGGGGCAGATTTGAGTCAGTTTCAGCACTCGGAGTTGGAACTTAATTCACCGCACACATGGTCGATTAGTCAGGTGAAAGACTGGTTAGCAGGATGTTTAGGGCTTAATCCTGAAACAGACACCGTTGGTGTGCATGCATTGTGGTCGAAGTCAAGGTCAAAGGCGGACGTGTTCTTCTATTTGAGGCCGATAGATCGGACCTCTCAGTGGATGCGCTGGCTACAAGCATGTGAAACCAGGGGCACAAACCCAGTCGCCCTACTGCTTCCTGTCGCGAAGGAGGTGAATTCATATGAAGGCGAGGGTGGGAACGATCCTGGCCAGAGCAGTCAAGAAATGCATACAAAAGAACATGATTATAGGCAGTCAGGAGATGTTGGAGGTGGCGGTTACGAGTTAGGCGAGAGCAGTCAGGCTAATGCGGAGAATGATTATACTGGTGAATCAGATGCAGACGATCAATTTGGGCATATGCAGAACCAGATGGAAGCGGAAGATACGGATGGTGATAGTGCTGACGCCGATGATTCCGACGAGTCGAATGACGAGCAGCTTAAAATTGCAGAAGTGAAGGATAAGCGGAACGTGTGCATCCTTCATGACAGCATGCAGGTATACTCAATGCGATCAAGGCACTCACAAATCCTGGGTCTGAGGAACAAACGCCTTGGGTGGACTTGCAGAGCCGTTGGTGCATGCGCCATCTTGGGGCCAATTTTTTCTCGCAATTCAAAAACGAGGATCTGATGAATTTATTCAAAAAACTCTGCAAGCAGAACAAGACATGGAAGTACAATTACATACGTCAGATGCTTGATAAGTTCACTAACAATCATGTTAGGCAGAGGAAACTTGCACGAAATGCAGCCGTAGCAGCACATGCACAACTTGTAGCTGCACATGCGGCAACAGGACCTGCACCAGCGGAGGATGTACCCATTGGGCTTTGTGACTTGCCAGGATTTGATCCGCCTGGGGTTAGGAAAAAGGCTGGGAGACTGATTAAAAACTTTCAGCAGTGGATAGAGCACGAGCCTCTTGAGAGGTGGTCTTTGCTGCACGACACTCATGGAGCTAGGTATGGTGTCATGACTACCAACCTCGCTGAAACATACAACTTTGTCCTAAGAGGCAACCGGGCATTGCCTCTTACAACCATTGTGGAGAGTATTTTCCAGGGCACCGTGAAATATTTTAGAGATAGACGCCAAAGAGCTCATTTGCATATTGTGAACAACCCTAACACACCTTACTGTGAAAAGATTATGAAGTACATGGATGAGAAGATGGCAAAGGCTCGAATCACACTGTCCTCACCATAGGAAATCAAGAAAGGAGGTTCGAGGTGCGCTTACCGTATGACAAGTTTGGCTGTGGAAATGTTATGAGGACGCATGAAGTGAGAATTGAAAATGAAGCCTGGCCAACATGTGAGTGCACATGCAACAAACCAATGTTGCTTCACCTGCCTTGCTCACATGTACTTGCTGTCTCGCAATAGGATGCGTACAACATACATGACTATTGTATGGGCACGTACAACACTCCTCCACCACAGCCCACACAAGAAACACAACAGGATCACGACGAGTCACTGATTCCTGGGCGTGACATTCGGCCACCCCACAGGTTGGGTTGGACGACGCCAAATCCACCACCTCCGCGTCGTGGCAGATGGCGTGGCTGACTCTTCTAGAGACATGCCTACCTATCTATTCTATCTATGTATGAGATCTTTTTATTTACGTAAGACATATCTTTCGGACTTATTTATATGTATGGATCCCTAGACATATCTATCTATGCACGCGAACTTCTAGTCAATCGTACTGCTCTAGTCCAGATAATATTTTTTCGTCCATTACACAAACATTGCAAATTACACAGACAACAAGAACTTAAGATACAATGCAAATGAAGTTACGTCGGTACTAGGAACAACACAACATAAATTGAAGATACATGGTACTCTGGAAATTAGAAACAACAAAAGTCATCTAAAATCGACGCAGCCTCCCGCATCACTCATGCCGTTCGATGACGCAGCACCCTTGTCCTTCGACGACGCAACACTCTTCCCCTTTGCCGATGCTTCACTCTTGACCTTCGACGACGCAGCACCCTTCGCCTTTGCCGCCACTGCAGCTCTCTTGCTCGTTTCACTCGGCATGAAGATATCATCTTCATCCTCGCTCTCCTCGACCCATGAATAAGGATTACTTTCTGCCCACCTCAACATTGCTTCAGTCCTATATATTGGCTGCTTCTTCTTCCACCTAGCATGCTACCTGAGAAATTCTTCCCGTATTTCCTTCCAAATCCTCGATGGCCACCCATGCCTATGTAGCATCGCTGAAAGCTCACCGAGATGAGGTGGATAACTAATAAGTTCCTCCCATGGCACTAACTTATTGAGGCGTTCGGACATTTTAGGATGGAAGCTACGATCTAAAGGAAAGCTCGACATGTTTGAGTGAATGAACTCGATTGCTTACCCACCTCAGTGAGAAGGGGTTCTTATAGTCCGAGAAGACAAGAATTGGCGGGAGAAACAGGCGGGAGATAGGATGGCGGGAAAAAAGGCGAGAACGAATTTGGCGGGAGATAGGATGGCGGGAAAAAAGAGCGGGAACGAATTTGCTGAGAAATAAGACGGGAATGAATTAGGCGGGACAAACGATGCATGGAGAAAAAGGGTGGCAAAAAAACCGGAAGCGACGGTGGCGCCAAAGAAATTCAGCCGCATGCAACTGTCGGCGTGCACGCGGACGACGAGCTGCTGTCGTCAACGGCACAGACGACCAGGTCCTGTCGTCCACGGCGCAGACGAGTAGGCCCTGTCGTCCACGACGCAGATGACCAGGTGCTGTCGCGCGTGCAGCCGATGGACGACCAGCCTATCGTCCACGGCGCCAACGACAGGTACTAGTCATCCACGCCGTAAATTAGGCCGCAATATTTTTGAAAATATTCCAAAACGCGTAATATTTTTTGAATTTTATTAAAAAATGTATTATTTAAAAAAATAGCGAAAGAAGGGAGCACACGCCTCGGCTCAAACCCGGCCAGGAGCACACGCTTTCAGACAAAGTTTTTTTTATAGATGCTTTCAGAAAAAGCTTTGATATACTAGGATCGTCGTGGGAAATATTGTGTGCATCAGTGCATACATGCACCCGTGGAGAAAAAAGAAGAGGACTGAAACAATATCTAGTGAACTGTCAAAGAAACCCTACGGTTTCTTTTTTGTGAAAAGGCCTGTGGAGAAAAAAAGAAGAGGGCTGAAAACAATATCTAGTGAACTGTCAAAGAAACCCTACGGTTTCTTTTTTGTGAAAAGGCCTGTGGAGAAAAAAGAAGACGGCTGAAACAATATCTAGTGAACTGTCAAAGAAACCCTACGGTTTCTTTTTTGTGAAAAGGCCCATCAATATATTGATCATCAGCAAATGTACAAAGAATCCCACAAGTAATTAAAATTACAAATAGGTCTTCGAATCATCTATCGATGACTACAAACACTGAAGCGAGCCGAAGACGCGCACCGTCCTCATCCCTCCCTCATCGGAGTCAGATAAAGCTTGTCGTAGTATAGCTTGTTATAGTAGACAGACGGGAATTCGCCATGCTAAGATCCTGAGTGACCAGCGCACAAGAGCGGTAACCATTGACAATGATGACAACCGTAAATTGAAAGAGCCAAACCTGCAAGACAAACGCAGAGACGGACTGGATCACGGGAGATTCGCCAGACACACGCCTCCACGCGCCTTCCGCTGGGCGCACCACAGAGCGAGGATAGGACAGGGAGAACCTTATTCTGACTTCAAGATGTAGCCGGCACCTCACCATCTCAAAGAAGACACCGAAAAAGCTAAACAAAGGATGCAAAACCCTCCCACCAACCAGAGGTCGTGATCCGCCACGCCATCAAAGACCCTAAAGCCACCAGAGACGGAGCGGTGTCGCCGGCGATACGCAGTAGCTAGCAAATTAAGCATAATGCACGCTTAGCGTTAGAGAGTTAGATGAGTAGTCGCCCTTGAGCGCAATGTTGCACGCACGGGCTAAGCCGGCATCTCTCCACTATGCATGGTACGATCGAGTTCTGGACACGGTGTGTTGATCGGTGATTTGTTGCCCAAATGTAGATGACTGTGACCGTTCAAGCTCTTGCATGATTGTAAACCAAACCATGCATAATGGACATTCGATCAGCTGAGCTCATCGTGCATGCAGTACGTGAAAGAGTCAACAAACGACCGAAAAGTTAACTGTGGCGTCCTATGCGCACCGCAATCTCTCGAATTATTGGAACCGACATCATATACGTGTGCACGAACGAAGCATGCGTATCCGTCTCATTAGTCAAACAAATGCAATCAATGGACGGCTAAGATTGACCCGCCGCAGCCAACTCAACTAGCTGACGACTAAAAGAAAACACAGAGACGGCGACCTAGGGTTCAACCCCAGACGCCGCCGCCGCCACCATCTACCCTGTCTTCGACCGTAAATCGAAGGGTCCCCGCCTGTTCGTTTTGCCGCTCTTGCGACGGGAGGGGTTGGGACCAAGACGCTGCTGCAAGGTTCTAAAAAGGTAGTTTTGGTTTTGGTCCCAATAGCAGCATCGGCGAGGTGGTGGCGGCGATGGCGCATTGAAATAAGGTCTCTCTGGCCTCTCCCTGCCTCGTCAATGTTTCTAGCGTTGGCGAAGGGCCAGTGACGTAGGTGTTTTATATATGTTGGTCTCCTTTGGATCTTGTTAGTTGGTGTGCCGTTCAAGGGAAGTTGTTTATTGGTCTATGGTGGGACGTCTTCCATCTCTTTATTAGTTTGGGTCTACCGTAAGGTCCGGTTTTTCCAGTCCTCTAATTTGGTGGTCGTAGATTGCAAGTCTGTGATGCTGCCTAGGGTGTGTCCCAAGCGGATGTTCCATCTATGTTTATTCGATCTCGTTGTTCGCGGTAAGTGGTGAATGCGGTCTTCAAAGGCTTTATTTGGCGAGTGTTTACAGGTAAACTAGTCTTTTACTGATTATTCAGTGCATGTTTTAAGCTCCGGCAACTGTCGAACTGTAGGAGGAAGAAGACGACCAGCATGAGTTTCATTGTAATTGTATGTTGCGCCGAGTAATATCTTCTTTGTATCAGTTGTTTTTCTGATAAATATCAGATATAAAATGTCTTCGGGTGTCTTTCTTTCTCAGAAAGTTTTTACGAACTAGCAGTACGTACGAAGTACTATGGATCACTATTCACTAACCACCATGCATAGTCAGCCGTCAGCGGGATCAACGGTCATGGTGGCTCGACAAGGTCGCCTAATCTCTCCCGCGAATGATGATGACGGCTCGCCCCGCCGGCATGGCGTGCAGAGACACAGCTCCATGAAAAGCACGGCTACGCGCCATTCATGCCTCCATATGCTCATAGTCATATGCATATGCTTTGCTCGCTCGCTTATCCCGCCCGTCTCACGGCTTTTTTCCAAGAAAGAGCATCCCCGCGACTTTACATGGGCTCAAAGTATCCATGCAGATCCCTGTCTGTCATCATTTCCGTTGAATTTCTGCGGCTTTCGTTGAGGCTCTTGCTGTCTGGCCCCCGAAAGAAGAACATATTTTCTTCATGACTCCACACATGCATGATCATATATATGTATATATCCCTCGAAATAGGCCTGCGCCCCGCTATATTAATATAGCAACCACCCGATACAACTGAGAACGCTGAGGCAAACAGCACAATCACGCCCAAAAGGAAAAGAAAAGAAAGGAAAGAGAAAAAAATGTCAACAACGCTAGATCGACGAAAGCGAAGATGATCCGCAACAGCTACGCCCACCGGAGAATTCCCACCACGCTCCCGTGCCGTCGGATTGACGTGTACCAAGCAACACATTCAAGAAGGAATGCGACGATGACGACGCTGCTGCCCGGACTGATCCTAGGATTTCTCCCGGTACACGAATGGGAGTTGGGAAGGGTACACTTGACGCCCTTCAAGAAGGATGGCGGCGCCCTGAGGCGTCACCACGTCGGTGCCGGTAAGAACTGACAGGGATTTCTCCTGACCCCCGACACTTCACACCCTGGCCTCCACCTTGCTCGCCGTCCACGAACATACGCCAACAGTCTTGAAGTCATCCACGACGTCTCACCATGGCAAATGATGCGAGGCCAGCCGGACCGGAAAGAACGAGCAGTAGATAGTGGACGACAACACCGCAGCCTCGTGGGAGGGCACAACCTCCACCGCCAAAGGCAGTAGTAGACCGGACGCAGCCGCAGGAGCACACCGGGCCACTCCACTCGTAGTCGTCATCCCCATCACAAAGTGTTCTTCAGCCCAACAGGAGGCAGCACAACGGAGCCCGAGCCGACCCACCATTACCAAGATCGGGCCTAAAGGGCCTAGATCTGGGCCAGGAGCGCGCCGCCGGCCAAGCCCGCACCCGCCGCCACCGCTGCCAAGCAGCAGCGCCACCGCCAAGCCACCATCCGGCCTGCGTCGGAGCGTCGCCGGCCGGGCCGCACCGCCGTCGGCCAAACGCTCCCCGCGAACCCTCGAGAAGCTCCTCCAAGCACGCGGGTAGAAGCAGGCCGCCGCCAGCGGCACCGCGCAGGAAACGCCGGGCCGCCCTCGTCGGCGGCGGCGGGGGGGAAGTGGGGGAGGAGGAGGGCTGAGGAGGCGCGTCCGGCGGCCCGTCCCGTCGCCCGCGGGGGCGAGCGGAACGAGAGAGCGAAGCGGTTTTCCGAGGCTCCAAAACCATATATATAAGCATGGCGATGTTGTAACGTACTCCCTATGTTTTTTAATATAAGATATTTTACCATTTGTTCACATGCACATGTATACAAATGTATATAGACACATTTTAGTATGCATATTTACTCATTTTAGTGTGCATATAGAACACCTAAAACATGTTATATTAAAAGACGGAGGAAGCACGTACGTACCCTTAGAAGAGGTATGTCAGTATGTGTACTTCTACGTACGTTTTCAGAAAATGGAAGGATACACTCTCTCGATTAAAAAGAACGTCGTCTCGGATGAGCCATGTCCCCTCTCCCTCCGAACACATGGGCCATGCATGTATTCCACGAACTTGCGTGCCTATGCTCTAGGGTGAGCTAACCAAAGGAATCCTGATTAATCACATACTCCTTGGCCGGTCACCAAAATGGAGATTGGTCCTAAGTACCACATGGGTGTATGTAGGTCTTCTTAATTTGTCTACACTGTTCCAGGGGCCCATGCATACGGACCGTGGCTGCAATCCACAGAGGTAAACCTCGAGACCCCAAGGAGGCTCCTCAGGGCTCAGGGATTCCGGCCGTCGGATCGATCTTTCACAGCGCGATCTGGAGCGTCTGTTTGCGGTGGCAGCACAGTGATTTCATCCACCGTCGTGGTGTGTGTTTCAGGGGTCACTGACTGTGGGGCCAGAGCAACGCCGGTCCCTCGCCGGTCCCGCTCGACAGGGGCACAACGCGTCGTGCGCTCGGTGCGCGTCTCCTTCCCCAGTCCGCTCCTGCGCAGCCATTTTGCAGAAAAATGCCCGCAAAGGACCGATTTGCAAATTCTGAAAACATCAGAGGCGTCCGTGCAAAAACGTCAGCACAGCCCCCATCTCCTCTTCCTCTCTCTCCCTCGCGCGACCGCGGCGCCGCCGTCGCCGCCGACGCACTCCGCCGCCACCACAGCCCTCCTCCCTCGAATCGACGGGCACATCGAGCTTAGCCGTCGCCTACTCCACCTCCTCGCCGCAGATCCTGTGCTGGGAGGCCTCGCCGTCGCCGTAATCGTCGCCGCCGCGCCCGCGGGACGCCGCCGCGTCCAACCGCCGCCGGCCACGTTCCGGTGACCTAGAGAGGCGGCGCCGCCACGTAGGGTCGCTCGCGTAGAGGCGCATCCACCGAGCCCAGTCGCGCGTCCTAGAACGCAGGAGTTCGCCGGCGGCGAGCTCGACGCCGCCGCCGCGGATCCGGCCGCGGGTGACGTCACCGCGACGTCGCGCCGGGCCTGGGCTGGCCAGGCGGGCTGCCTGCTGGGCTGGGCCGGCTGCTCTGCAGCTGGCTCGGCCTTTTTTTTCCTTCATGTTTTCTTTTTCTATTTTCCAAGGGTTTTGTAAATTTTCAAACACAAATTCAAATCACTTCAAACCAATCCCTACGAAATTTCCATAAATCAAATTTCAGAAACTTTAAGCCCTTTCCAAAAATATTTCGAACCTTACAAAATTTCAAACAATACGTAAAGACTCATTAATAGATTTAAAAAAAAACAAAAAAATAACAACTTTAAATTTACTAACTACAATAATGCGAACCATACATACAAAATGCGCATAAAAACCCAAATCATTTTTTTTGTTAGTTTCAAAATAGAATTCAAGAATTCACAGAATTAAAACCTTCACACTTATGAATTACAGCAATGCAAATCATATATAAAAAAAATGTACAAAAAAATATATTTCCCAAAAAAAATAACCATTCCCTCCAAAATATTCAATTTGTTTGTAAGTTCAAACATAGATTTTCAAAAAAAAATCACAATAATTTAAAATTTAAATTTACTACTTACAATAATGCAAGCACACACAGACAAAATGCACAGGAAAAAAACACCAAAAAAAAATCTTCCTCCCCAAAAAAGATATTTACAATTTTCAATTAATTTCAACATACATTCCAAAACAAAATTAAAAATATGAAGAGCTATTTAAGCAAAAGAAAAAGATAAAAGAAATGTGAGATGCGAACTATAACAGTGACTTCAAGTCTATCCATTTGTAAAAAAAAAAAAAATTACACAAACAAATAAAATTGAACAAAATGCAAATTCATTTCCTCCAACTACGTATTGAATTCCAAATGAAATTAATAAATGTCCACATAATGCATTATTTAGAAGAAATATAACTTAGACCTCTCTAATAATGTAGTTAACTTTCAAAAAAAAGGAACTCATTACATAAAAAATTTAACAAAATGCAAATCCATTTCCTCCAATTATGTATTAAATTTCAGTTGAAATAAATATATGCTCACATAATGTATGCACTCTGCTTATTGAATTTAATTACACACTTAACTTACCATGGCTAGCATTGCCAAAGGCGGGTGGCATGGCTGTAGGAATAGACCTGTCATATTAACGATGCTCAACATAACGTTTTACCAACTGATTAGCATTGCCAAAGACGGGTGGCATGGCTGTAGGAATAGACTCTTCCGTTAGATATGATTCTATGGTCTTACTAATAGTTATTAATAATGTTGTCATGCTATTTTGGATCTTGAATTCTAGATCTTTTCTCCCGCTTTGAGGGATTCTGAAGTTATTACCACTGTTGTTTTTCCAATGAGTCCATGTTCCATCATTGATGTCATATAACAAAAATTAAAATACGAGAATTTAATTTTCGAATGCCTTTCAAAACCAAGCATTCAGTAAACAAAAGAAATAATTTTAAAAAAAACTTCCCAATTTTAACAAATTCTAAAATTTAAACAACTCATAACTGTAGGCTTTTCCCAAAAAAAAATTAATCACATTTAAATCTAGACATCATTTAAATCACCACACGGGCCGCGGCATCTGCTAATTCCAAAGGAATACAATAAATTCCAACGAAATATATTTGTACCTTTAAAAATAGAGCTCAAAATCAATTGAATCCAATTTCAAAAAAAAAGAGAAAAAAAATCACCCATTTTAAACACTTAGTGACCTTTTCCAACTTAGTCTTCAGATCATATAGACATATACTATGAGAAATACATATTGTAGTCAAGTTTTGGAGTAGGTTGTTTTATTGTTCCTTTTAAGTTAGAGCATTCATCTTTAGACCATGTTCCTTCTATTGTATGTGTACAATGTTTTGAATGTACCTTATTTGCTACTTATGCCGGATATATTGTCATGTTGCATTTCGAAACATGGAAGTATGCATATTTTCTTATATTTATCATTTTTATCTGTTTATATTGTAAGGCATGTCAATACTAATGAAATATCACATAGTATTGCTTTACCTCTCGATCAACAATGGGAACTTTTTGTATGAAGGAGCATTGTGCTTTGCTCTAAAGCTATTTTAATGCCACTGCTATGTATATTAATTGTTCACTACCTGTGTCATATTAAGAATGTTTGTCATAATGTTTTGCAAATCGAAAACCAGTGTCAACGGCGGGTGACGCGCGGCAAGCCGCGCCAGGGAATCTAGTGAGCTATGAACCAATGGGTGTATGGAGTCATGGTGGTTGGCCAACATTTCGCGTAGCTAGCCATTATTACTAGAATCGCTTCACTACACTGTGGCTGCAATGAGCAAACTATGCACATACACTGTTACCACTAGGCATGGAGTCCCCCAAAATGGCCTAGCCGTGCATGCATATGTTGGAATAGGAGTACAGCTTTGCACTAGCCTGTTAACTACGTAGCTTGTTAGTGTCTTCGTTGGACCAGCACCTAAGCTGGAGGAGAAAATAATTGGGTCAGCTCTTGTTATTCCATGTCCATTGAAACACTTTAATAAATTGATCTAATGGAGAATTTGATAATTACCCCATGGTCAGGGACGTAGGGAAATGCGAATCATTATCGAAATCTTGCTGTTTGTTGCGTGCCAAGTCCTTTTCCGAGGTCGTTGTATTGGGGTTTTTAGGGCAACTCCAATGGGCCGTCTTAAAACGGACATGAAAACATGTCTCTTCCGTCCGTCTGGATGGCCAGGCGGATAGCCATCTGGCGCTTATCCGCCTTTGATTAGACATTTCACCCAATGGGGCGACCTAGCTACGCGCCTTGTTGTGCCACGACCCAGCTACGTGCTCTGTCTAGTGCCCTTACTTTTGTACTCTCGACATGTAGGCCATAAGAAAAGAATATTACAGAACACTCCAACTCATATAATCACATTGCATCACATATTGGGTTACACCACACCACGTCACACCCTTTAAAAGATGAGACGCCTCTAACCTTTTTCTACATTACGTGGCTGTGTGACTCCGTTGTAAACCGTTTGCCAACTACGTGGTCATAAGAATGATCGTCATGTTTTTTTATTCAACCTTCGGGGTGTGTGGAATTGGAGACCAAAAAATGTCCAAGCCCTACACTAAACTTTTATTTCATACGCATGACCCCCGTGTGGTTCAAATATACGAGCGCTCAAGTTAAATATTTGTCTTTTTGGACTAAAAGTGGGGAAAATGATATCCTCTAGCTGCAAAATCACGACTGTGCACATCTCAAGCAAACCGGACTCAACCCGAAGATCATAAAGTTGGTTAGACGGCTAAATCTCACAATTACACCGAGACCAAAATTTCTACGAGAGGAAAACAAAACAAGAAAATTCGGTAGCAACAGTGAACATGAATACATATGAACACATATTGATGATAAAATACTAACAACTTATTGATGTTTTATATTGCAGCATGTCAACGGTATCTATCGATCGCCATTGTTGCACTAACAATGTGCTCGTATTATTAGTGGCATCCTCGTAACACTTTAGTTACGCCCATGGTTGGGAAAATAAGACCATTAATAATACATGGTCAGGTCGAGAGGCCTAACTAGAGATCTGGTTGGTGTTCATTTTTTTCACACATGTAACTAGGTTTCCCTTCGACTCAACACGTTATTATTACCTCTATACCTTATTTCCAACAAAAGGCTGATTTTCTGCGGAGCTCGAGGCAATGAGAGAATTGATAGCATGAAAATGAGGCACAAGGGCAATTTCAACCTGTAGTTTCTGCACAAAGTCTTGGTCAGGAGCTAAGCCATACCAAGTGCAGGATCTGTAATTTGCTGGATATTAATCCGCTGGTCAGGATGAAGATCTGTATCATTTTGTGGGTGCGCTTCCTCTGAAGAAACATTAAGATCAAGGCCGTGGTTAATCTGCTGATTATTCTTTTGTCCCTTCACTGACCCACTCGAATTATTTGAAGGCATTTCAAAATGGAGGTGACGGAAACTGTCACTTGCGCGCTCAGTCCGATCGCCAGGCCAGTCTGCGCGCGGCCGGAACCCGGAGATGGTGGTCCGTGTGGGTGGTGTGGAAGAAAATCGATCGTACGTGCGGCAGTACTAGGACTAGGAGAGCAATAAGTGCGAACGTGCGGCGCAGCGAGCCACCCACTCGTGCGTGCAGGTACGTGTGCAGTGCAGGCGGCAGGCGGCCTCTGCCCCGGTTCATGTGCGCCTCTGACGCTGCCATCGCGTCGACGTCTCCCCCACCTCCTGTGCCGTGCCGGCCAAAAGCGGGTCGTGCTAATATAAAAACAAAAATTTTGCCTTCGTTTAAAAAAAAAAAAAAGCGGGTCGTGCAGGTGTGCACGAAGGCACGCATCGATGGATGCCTCCCGCTCCTGCAGCTGGCTGGCCATGGCTCTGAGTTGCAAAAAATGACATATCAAATGGTTTATTTAAAATGGCTTGACCGTTTTTCATTTTTCAGTCTGGTATAAGCCCAAGTGAATAGCGTTTTCTGTGATTCTCAGAAAAACTTTAGAATTTTTCATAAACCTTTTAATGTGGTATTTTTTTGGAAGGGGCCAAGTTTGACTGAAATTTTTCTAAGAATCTATTAATGGCTAAAAGTTTGGTACCACAACTCCCGGATACTCTGTGCGCGACCTACGACACAAACAACCGAGAAAATTAACCGGCGACACACGACATCTGGTAACCGAACCAAGCAAGCCTTGCTTTTTAAAATAGAACCCAGCAATCCTGGTACGAAGGTATCTTTTGGGCTGGCCCATGGTGGACAGCATGTCGGCGAGTAAGTGTGTGAGATCCTGGCTCAGGGCTTAATAGGATTGATAGGATACTCATGTCAACAAGTTGCAACTTCTTTTTCGGAAGCTCATCTGGAAAGAACTCCGAGGTTAAGCGAGCTTGACCCGGAGTAATCTAAGGATGGGTGACCGACCGGGAACTGGTTCCCGGGTGCGTACGAGTGAGGACAAAGTGCGCAGAAAAGACTAGTGTTGATCTCTGGGGCCAGTCTGGAGATCCTAGAGAGCTGCCAGGGGTGACAGGCCCGGCCCGGGGGTGGCCGGGGTGTTACAAAGTGCTACATCACGCAACGAGCGAGAAGTAGTGCATGAGCAACACGAGAAGGGTCGCGCACGCTGCATTAGACCCACAGCCCTCTCAACCCAAGAGCGCTCTTCTGAACCGCCTCCCCTCTCCACTCTCCGCTCCGTCGCCGGGCAAATCCTATATATCGCCCAACAACGATACCAGAAGGTTGGGCCGCCTGAAGGGGTTTCGCGATCGGCCGGCTCATCCGGCGGATTTTTCTTTTTAGTTTATTTATTTTCATTTCTGGTTTTTTACTTTTCTTTTTGTTTTGTTTTTTTTCTTTTTTTTCACTTTTCTGATTTTGAAAATTGTTCAAAATATAAAAATGTTCAAAAAAAATATGAGATTAAGAAAAAGTTCAATTTTTTAAAATTTCAAATTAAAAAAATGTTTCATTATTGGAAATTGTTCAGATAAAAAATGGTCAAATGTAAAATTGTTTAGATTTAGAAATTATTTACATTTCTAAAATGTTTAGAATTGAAAATTGTTCAGATTTGTAAAAGTTCGAACTACAAAAAATTGTTTCAAAATTTGAAAAAAATATGCAGAATTGAATTTGTTCAGATTTAAAAGGATAAACTAACGGTAATAAAAATATAAAAGAAAAAAGTTACAGGAAAAAAAAGGAAACAGAAAACGTGAAAAGAAAAGAAGAAGGAACCGACCTAATGGGCCAGCGGGCCAGTGCATAGGACCTTCCCTGCCACCGCGTCCACTCCAGAGGCACTCCTCCCGCCACCGGCCGATGCGCGCCCTCGCACAGTCGCACGTGCAGCACCGGGCTGTGGCCTCCGCGCCGCAGCTCGGCACCATTGGCCGCGATGCCCCGCTCCTTGCCAACGAGCTTGATCGCCATTTTGCCCGCACAGCCTCACGTCGGTTCTCCGTCAGGCGACCTGCTCCGCCAGCTCGATTAGACCGCGGGCGCTCGTTGGGATGGATGGCTGGGCACAACATTGTGTACAGATTTTATGCTTGATCTATCCTTGTTCACTTCGAGTTTGGTGACGGAGCATTTGATCAGCATGTATTTGTAACATTGTCGTTCTGTTGATCCCCTCGATGGGTTGAGCCGCTGATGCAGCATGGACTGAATCCGGTACTGTTGTACCTCAAGTTGTGGATCTGCTCGATGGGTTGGTTGTCATCAAGTAGATTTGTTACTGGTTAGTCTGGCATCCGATTTTCGCATCGCAAGCGAAAACCGACTATGATATGTTCATAGTTACTAAACCTTCTTATTTTAGCAGGACTTGACGATGTGTGCCCATCAGTAGCGGCTTTTCAGAGTTCAGCGTTGAAGATCATATTAGATTTAAGAAAGCCGCAACAGGCTACCATCCATGCCACTTTTACAAATTTGACATGTACCCCTTATACAGATTACATTTTTCAGGCAGCCGTTCCAAAGGTAACATCATGGTGCTTTATATTGTAAGTCTATGTTCTAGCTGTTCTTTTGGGTTACCAATTGCTTCCCTATATATCGCCACTGTCCCGTGCACCAAACTCCTGGAGACGACCCAGCAGCAGCAAGCTCAGAGCTGCTGGTGTGCTCAATTCACTGGTGCGTGTGACAGATCCCGAAATGAAGCATCCTGTGAAACGTGTCAGTCTTTGCATTCCATTGCTCCCTATTGAAAGTATCAGAGGCTGAAAACGTACGAATAGGTCATCCGCGCATGCAGGGAGAATTTAACGCTTCGAAAATGGTCCCTGGTGCAACTGCACAAAAGAGCATGCTCGATCGTGTGACAGTTCCATATGACGGCACAAGCTGGTTCAGTCTAAATGTATTCTCACCACCTGCTCGCCGAATAGGCTTTTTATTTCAGTAGTCTTAATATGAGTTGTTCAATTCTTGAACTATTTGTATGCTGCCAACAGTTCGTTGATTTTTTTTAAACGGAGACTTACGCCTCAATCTGTTAATTAAGTAGAGAGTTGCCAGGTTAATTAGGTAAAACTGGGCAAAAACCAAGATGTAAGCCCAATGGCCGATTATCATGGAACACGACAGCCTCCAACAGGGCACCCCGGCTAACCTGGCAAGAAACACAAACACCACACACACCATGATCCGTCAAGGTTTTATTGCTCAGTGTTTAGTTTGGATTGAAGTAGTGCAACACATTTGATTGCTTCCTTATCGTGTGGAACACTCCAGTGATGACTTATTTCACATAATTTATCGTTCCAATTCCTGAAAAGCAGCATCCATGGGATGCTGCACATTTTGTGGAGCAGAAGGGACAACTGAGGAGTTTAGTTTCTCCTCTTTTTGCGAAGTGCTTGGACAGGTCTTCTAATTTCAGTGTTCTTCCTTGAGTTGTTCGATTCTGGGAACTATTTTCATGCTACTGGTAGCTGGTTGAATTTGACACCACAAGTGAACATGCATAGAGTTTTAAATGAATCTCTTTTCCAGATTTCTAGTTTGAAATGGTGCGATGTACCAAATCTGATTCCTCAAGCCGTGGGACGCTCCAGTGATGACTTGTTTCGCCTCATGTATCATTCCAATTCCCGAAAGCGCATCTATGGGATGCTGCACAGTTTGTGGAGCAGAAGGGACATCTGAGGAGTAAGTTTGTTTGTTTTCTTGCTTCATCTCTGGTAAACTCATTGTATTTTTCAGTTTAGTGCTGGGAAAATTTTGTTTGATTTTAATCTTTCTTACGGCATGATTCCACATGGAACCAATTCAAGAGGTGGCGGATAATTCAATTGTAGTATAAGTATCCTGTAGATAAAGTCCTCGTAGATGTTGCTGACAGATATATTCAGTTATTTCTTTTTTAACGAAAATATTCAGATTCATTTATTTTTTGTTACTTCTTGTTGTTGCTTCAGTTGGATCTTATTTTTTATGTTAATTTTCTCCATAGTTGGCTTGCCTAATCTCCTAAAAAGTTGGGTCAGACTACTAATATATGCACTAACGTCTATGATGTCCTCAACCTTACGGAGCATTTGATTTATGATATTATAGACAATTCACAGTAGTTTGTTATTTCTGCCCCCTTGTTGGTTTGCTAGGACTCCGAAGGACATAATTTCAAGTTTATAGAAAGTTCTAGCTCATTATCATGTGTAATGTTCCAAAATTGATATTTATTATCCACCTTCATGGAGGTTGGCGACGGGCGACGGCCATCTTCTGGGAGGATCGTTGGATCAACGGCAAATCGGTGCGCGAAATCGCGCCCCTGCTCTATGCCTGCATCCCCAAGCGTCGGAGGAAGCGAGGACGGTTGCTGAAGGTCTGCAGGCACACAATTGGGCGCGAGACATCGTCGGCAACCTGGGCATCCACGAGATAGGCCAGTACTTAATGCTCTGGCGCCAAATCGAGCACATCGCACTGACTGATCAGCCGGATCGCCTGGTTTGGAGATGGACGGCGAACGGGTCTTACTCCGCTAGCTCCTGCTACCTCGCCACCTTCCACGGCTCGACCACGAGCGCAACCTGGAAGCTTGTTTGGAAAAGCTGGGCCCCGCCGCGCGTGAAATTCTTTCACTGGCTCGCCGCGCTGGACCGGTGCTGGACGGCCGAACGCCTTCAACGTCGCGGCCTCGCTCACCACCCACGTTGCCTGCTCTGTGGCCAAGAGATGGAAACGATCGACCACCTGTTCACGGCCTGCACCTTCTCGCGACAGGTTTGGCATGAGACCCTCTCTTGGGTGCGTGTGCCGTGCTGGCATCCGGACCGTGACGCCACGCTCCATGACTGGTGGCTCACCAGCAAGCGAGCCGTGCCGAAGCCGCTCCGCAAGGGCCTGGCCACCATTGCCCTGTTGACGCCATGGATGATCTGGAAGCACCGCAACGGCTGCGTGTTCGACGGCGACCAGCCATCGATCAACCGCCTCGTCGCCAACATCAAGGAGGAGGCCGCGCTTTGGGCTAGGACAAGGGGCTGCGCACTGTGCTGCCACAGACCTGGGATGTGCATTGATTCCTGTTTTTGATTTCAGTTTCCCCCCTTTGTGGGCTGTGAATTTGTAACCTGAACCTTCTACCTTTTCAATGAAATAAAACACAAAGTCTTTTTGCGTTTTCGCGAAAAAAATCTCTTTATTTATTAAGTTTCTTTGGTATGTTTTATGGCGTGTGATTTTAGTTCTGCCCCCTGAGTTAGTTTTCTCTCCTGCAGATTTTGCCAAATGTCTACATCAATGGGTATTCTACTCTTATGGCTCCAGCAAATGAATTGCTGATTCCACCGGAAGTTCTATCTAGCAAGACTGTTTGGATACCTGACCGAGAGCTTGGTGTGTTTCTTCTATTAATTATTCATTTGCTGCTATCATTATGCTGTTAGTGAGCGACTTGTGCAATAGTTTATTTAGTCGACAGAGATCTCTTAGTTGACTCTATGTTCGTAGTTAGATTGAATGTTTAGCTTTATTCAACCTGAACAAGATTTGCCATATTGGACTTCACTCTTTAGGTAGTACAACTATTTCATTAATTGGCTAATGGAAATCTATATGTTTTTTCGAATTATGCAGAGTTGTAAGTAATATTTAACATTTTATTACAGGGCAGTATGAGGACCTAGTAGCTAGAGTAACAAACTTCCATATGAGGACAAGGGATTCATGGTTTTGGATGGTGATGTTTTTTATGTTCTAATCAGGTGGCAGCTTGCTAAAAGGCAACAGGTGCACACAACGATCTCTCCTTTTCTTTTCATTGTCTACAGCTTTCGAGCTCCCAAAAGATGTGATCTACTGTATAATGTGTTGTTGTACTATCTTAATTTAGATTTTTAAGTTGTATTTTTCTAGAATGATTCCGCTGCACCTTCAGTAATAGCTTGACCTGTCTTTCACAGGGGACACACTCAACCAAAACTATACAAGCAAAAAGGAACTGGAAGAGCACGCCATGGAACATTGCGTGGTTGTCAGGTTATACCACCCTATCTTAACAGTACATCATTCATATAATGTTATTGCATAGGCTGTGGAGATATCTTATCTTGTTTGGGCTCCAACTAAACTAAGATTCATATTGAAACAGTTTCGACGTGGTGCAACCATGCATGGCCCTAAACTACGAAGCCCTGCATTCAAGTTGCAAAAGAAAGTATGACGCTGCTCGAACAGCTGAGGCGAAGGTATCTGCTGCCTCACTAAATCAATTTGAATCTTCTTGATGTGCTCGTTTCTAGTTAGCTCATGCCTGATGCGTACATATCTATTTGTTCTACAAAACATTTTTTTATTAAATCCTGAACCGTGGTTTCGTAGTGCACTTCAGGCTTCAGCAATAATTGTGTCTATTATTTGCTAGAGCCATGCAGAAATTGCTTGGCTGTTTCACAAGCTATTGATCAGCATATGGCACTGTCAGATGCCCAAGTAACTGTTGCTATGTTTGACGCTTTTTGGATCCTTTCACTATATTTTACACCTTATAGATCCTTCCTGGAGTTCAGGGAGCAGGTTAACTGACCTGGTTCTATATGGAGCAGAACTAGTTTAGTTTTGATCAATACCATGTGTTTGGTTGCAAAGCGACCTTTACATACTTTATCCTGCACACAAATACGTATACATAAAGACCGTCCGGGTTTCTCCATTCGATTTCATTCTTTGAAGTAAATATGTATACATGTAAAGTTTACTGTTAGC
This sequence comes from Poa pratensis, assembly GCA_947311845.1. NCBI lineage: Eukaryota > Viridiplantae > Streptophyta > Magnoliopsida > Poales > Poaceae > Poa > Poa pratensis. The sequence continues at coordinate 44,905,606 of CAMZMU010000072.1, read as the reverse complement.
ACAATGAACAAAACTATCTCGGAGGAGACAAGGAGATCGAAGAGTGTGGACCAACTGAACTGCACAATGAACAAAACTATCTCTAAGCATCCAAGTGGTATATAGGCTACGGTTTAAGTAGTTGAGCGTGAAAACTAAACAGTAATAACGAAGAGTAAAAGACAAAGGTGCAAATAAACGCTGAGATCACAATTAAAGATGGAACTTGTTTCTTATTTATGTATCATCATCCGTGGCAACAGTACATAAACATGTGTAATGTAACCGCAGTGTGAGGAATTATGCCCAGGATCTGTTATGGTAGCTACTGTTACATCGACGCGTTCTTGATTCGAAACTCCAATTAACATGGAGTATTCATAAGTTGCATTCATACATATGCAGGCTTCGACGATCGACTTCAAAGAGGTTGCAGCTGATACATATGCTAGCTACCTTCTCGAGTCCGGACGATTATTTTACTCACGCATATCAAGCTGCAGAAAACAAGAAATCTAGTGAATTGGCTAGAAGGCGGGATATACATAAAAGAAGTATATGCATGGCCGGTTTGCTTACCTGGATGGATCAGGCCGAGGGCGCCGGGCAAACGTACAGCGGTGGCACCGGACCGCCGTTGCCGCAGCTGTCCATGACGTCCTCCGGCGGGGTGAGGCCACATACGTCGCCGAGGAGGGAGTATGCGCGGTCGACGGGGATGTCGACGCCGATGGCACGCTCGAGGGTGTGGCTGACGATGTGGCAGAGACAAGCCGCCTGGTCTTGGATGATGCCGCCCAGACCCTCGCAGCACCCCTCCGGCGCCGCTGACATACCAGCGTCCTCGAAGAAGGCCAGGCAAGGGCTCAGCGCCAGAAGCGATCCCACGCACGTCGCCGACGCATCCTGCACCGCCGGCCAAATCTTCGGAGGCATGGGCTCCGACATGATGATGTCCGCCCCGTCGGCCGCCGTGGCGATGACGAGGGCCATCAGGAGGAGGAGCGCGGCGGTGCAGGCCTTGTTGGACGACGCCATTGTAGCTCTTGGCTCCGATCAGAGGGATTAACTAAGTAGGCAGTACGTAGGATTAATGAGTTGGCTTGTGAGGCTTTGGGTGGGTTTAGAGATGCTCACTGATGCATCTACTTATATATGGCAGGTAGTGCAACCACAGCTACTATCTGTGACTTTGAGTCAGTTTAACGTTCGGATCTTACGCGCGACACGAAGATGGTGTGAATTTCCGCCATCAAAGCATTTCTACCTCTGTTCCGTCTTACCTACTAACCACATTAATTTTCTGATTCGTTTAACACCAAGAACTAGAACATGACTAAAAAGGGAGGAGAGCAACGTATGTTTACTCGCACGAATGAAATTTTATCTGTAGATCGCATGGTCTTTAATATTAGCACGAGTAGTACTTAGTTTAATTTATCTGTTGAGCTTAAGGGGGTGTTTGGTATCAGAACACTATTGA